>JAOUZG010040590.1:0-34372 GCA_026289955.1 Argiope argentata
ATGATAAGCTTACAGATGATGACTGCGCATGTGCACGAGGCCGGTAGTTCAAATTTCAATTACATTTTCAAAATTTTTATTTAAAATAATGCATTTTTAATTATGAAATTTGGTAGATTTTGAAGTATAGTAGTATAAATATAAAGAAAAAAATAAAAATATTAAATAAATAAATCGGTGTGTCGTGTTCCAGATCCGAACTGTAGACCACCGAAAAGTAAAAAATTACGGCTTGTCATTTTAACCATTCAACCGCCTATTCCTCGATTCTCGCAGCAGTCTATAATTCTTAATAATTCGTGAAAAGTTCAAAGAATCTTGTTAACAAAAGTTAGAAAATCTGGATATAAATGCACAATGCTAAGCTTACAGATGATGACTGCGCATGTGCTCGAGGGCGGTAGTTCAAATTTCAATTATATTTTCATAATTTTTATTCAAAATATTGCATTAGGAATTATGAAATTTGGTAGATTTTGAAGTATAGTAGTATAAATATGAATAAAAAATGAAAATTTTATATAAATTAATTGGGTTGTCGGGTTCCAGATCCGAACTGAAGACCAACGAAAAGTGAAAAATTACGGCTTGCCATTTTAGCCATTCAGCCACGCATTCCTCGAACCCCGCAGCAGTCTATAATTCTTAATAATTCATGAAAAGTTTAAAGAATCTTGATAACAAAAGTTAGAAAATCTGGATATAAATGCACAATGATAAGCTTACAGATGATGACTGCGCATGTGCACGAGGCCGGTAGTTCAAATTTCAATTACATTTTCAAAATTTTTATTTAAAATAATGCATTTTTAATCATGAAATTTGGTAGATTTTGAAGTATAGTAGTATAAATATAAAGAAAAAAATAAAAATAATAAATAACTAAATTTGTGAGTCGGGTTCCAAGTCCGAACTGAAGTCCACCGAAAAGAGAAAGATAACAGCGTGTCACTTTAACCATTGGGCCACCTATTCCTCCAGCAACGTAGCAGTCTAAATTTCTTAATAATTCATTAAATGTTTATAGAAACTTTTTAACAAAAGTTAGAAAATCTGGATATAAATGCACAATGATAAGCTTACAGATGATGACTGCGCATTTGCTCGAGGCCGGTAGTTCAAATTTCAATTGCTTTTTCAAAATTTTTATTTAAAATATTGCATTTTTAACTATGAAATTTGGTAGATTTTGAAGTATAGTAGTATAAATATTAAGAAAAAAATGAAAATATTAAATAAATAAATCGGTGTGTTGGCTTCCAGATCCGAACTGAAGACCACCGAAAAGTGAAAAATAACGGCTTGTCATTTTAACCATTCAACCGCCTATTCCTCGATCCTCGCAGCAGTCTATAATTCTTAAAAATTCATGAAAAGTTCAAAGAATCTTGTTAATAGCTGAACCTCAAGGCATAACGCCATGAATATGCCAAAATTTTTGTCACTGTTTCTGTGCATTCTTGTAATTTTTGAATTAAGTATTTAAATTAGTATTTTTATTCATTTCTTTTGACCAAAACGGAACATAAAAGCCGAGAAAATGAAAAGAAATTAATTAAGCTGAATCATAAAGCTCGGAAGTGTTCTCTCCTTAACTTGTATGTCGATATCGCTTTTTTGTTACACCGTAGCAAAGGAGATAGTCGAATGTACTTTTTATAAAAGTACCTCTTTTTTGTAAAGCATTGAATCCAAAATTTTAAAAAGATCAACGATAGTCCTTTGAAAGTTACTTTATAAATTTCATCTATTTAGCGTTTCAGCTATCATTTTCAAATATAGACGAGCGACGTATCTACATGACAATCCTTTGAGTGGTTTGATTTAAAATTTGATTCAGAGCTACAATTTCCTTGAAAGGATGACAACTGAATATTACCTAGTTTTTTTTTTTGTTGTTGTTGTTGTTTTTGGTTTATCGAAAAACAGAGACAATGTTACATTTAAAAAATGATTTTTAAAAGATTTTTTTTTTAATTAGGATATTTGAATTGTGGAGATTTATCAAAGTTTTGAAGTCGAGTATTTTGACGGTTTAAAAACTTTCTTTTTTGTATACTTTATATATGAGAAAACAAGAAATGTTTGGAAGTAGGAGAACATATGTCCCTCTTTTAGAATGATTTTGATTTTTTTTCCTTCATTACTGCACGAATTAAGAAACCGCGCCAGCATGGTGGAAAGAAGATCTTCCATCGTTTAACATGGGTTCGAGATCCAATTACACCATGGATATGTCGGATATATGGAGCTGACTCGTTTTAAATAAGCTATGGTGAGTCAACCGACAGTATGTTGAGGAGGGCGTAGTGTGTCAGCTTAGGCCCCTCAGACAGGGGTAAAACATTTTATGTTACAGTACTGTAGCATTAGTTTAAAGTGGCTCTCGTACAGCTTTGAAAGATAAAGCTATTTGGAAAATTAAACCAAACCTACGGATAATTTAAACTTTCAGGTTCATCACGAGGAGCTCGTCTATTCTTATTATTATAACTTAAACTGCTCTTTTTGTTACTTTGATTCTAGTTAATTGCAACTGTCATCAGAAAAAAAACAGATAAACAAACAGAAATTGTCCAAGGGAAAGTTAAAAGACGCATAACCAATAAAGATGGGAACTAAACAGGAAAATTAAGCAATTCAGGAAAACTGATAACTAATTCGTTTGAGCATATTCTAAGGGTGGAACTCGTGATTTTGAGTCTGTTCGTATAACAAGATCAACGCAAAACAGATATTACACTATATAAATTTTCACACAACAACAGAACAAGGGCATTATACTCATCATGACAAATTTAATGCGCATCAAGTCCATTTTCTCGAGAGGTTTTCACCACTACCGGATCTTGAATCCTAAGGCTTTCGGTGCTAAATTCAATTCTATTAAGTAATCAATTCCGGCTTTATTAATTAATTATAATAAATAATTAAATATGTTTATTTAAAAATTTTCGTTAATGATTAAAATTCCTGACATTTTCCTTTAGCTTGGAAAAAAAAAGCCTCTTGTGGATTATTGAAAAGTGCCGCTCGGGAGAAGTGAAAAAAAGAAAGGTTTAAAGTGCGATCTTCGAGGTATTTTCAGTTTTCTTTTCTTCCAAGTGAATATGCTGGTTCATTGAAGCTCAGAGTTTTCTCGTCAGTTATTCTCGTTTGTGGTTTGATACTGTTATACGTGAAAAAGAAATAGATTAATGAATAATATTGCTAATGTAACGGTTCTCGTTATCTCTTTTATTCTTCGGAAGATAAAAGAAACAAGACAAAAATCGCACATTTTTGTGGCGGTTGGTGAAATGACGTTTGCTATTTCACTTACCATTGTAGAATGTGTTCAAATGTGAACATGCAACTTGCCACACATGCTTGGTTTCCTGAAGTTTGGGGCGATGGATTGTCTACTCTTGGTAAGTTAGTATTATATTACTCGTTAGTAGTACATCACGTTTACCGGGATAATATTTACATACTCTTAATTTCCTTCACGTTTACCGAGATATGATTTTGTGTTGCCTTTTCCATTCGCTTCTTTATGTGCCATGGTTTTTTTTTTGAGTTGCTAGTTTGACTAGTGTAAAATAATGAGTAACATTGATACTAGTGTATTAAACTGCTGCTACTATCCTTATCACGATAGAAGGGACTACGTTATAGCCAATTTTCAGGCAAAAAGGTAGTTTGCAAGATTTTTTTGAGTATAATTGATTATGAAATATATTAAACTATTTTGTTTTTCTGCTAAATGAACTTTTATCGACTTGCTGGGAAACGGGAAAAAATTCTTTTATCGAACCAAGATGTCAATAATCCCAGAAGTTTAAGACTGATAAAATGATTAACCCTTTACACTCCGAAAAATAACTAGATGTAAAATTCACCTAATACAAATATTTGTTTATTTCTATGAAAAATAAAAATATATAATTCTTTTAAGTCGGATTTCTTGAAAAAATTAATCTACATCTCCTAACCATTATGTAGGCGTTTTTAACAATTAAGTTTGGAAAATAAATAAAACGTCAAAACGATGCACAATCTTGAATGGTGAGTCAGACACCTTCAGAGTGCAAAGGGTTAAGTTAGGGGATTTTCTTTTCTTTATATATTCATTAAAAACTGGATTCAGAAATTTTTTACTAAACCTCTTGCTGTAGAAACGATTAACCTAAGTATCGAAGATTCTGCATTTCGAAAGTCGAATTATGTTCGTCATTGCTGAAAATGTTCAAATTTTAAATTAATGTCTTTCATTTGGTGATGAAGTAGTTCATACAATGTGAATCCTCTAAGATATCCGTAAATTTGTTTCCTTCCCTATAATAAATCTTGTCAAATTGGACTTATGCTTTCTTGTTAATCACTTCAATTCACATAAATATTGTTTTTTCAAATCGGTAGGAGATAAAACATTTTTTATTTCTTTATAGGAAGCGTCTCCAGTGTTTCATACATTTATCGATATTAAACAAAATACTCGCAAAATGAGATGTTTTTTACAAGCCTCTGAAATTGAATGCATAATGTAAGAAAAGGATGATGCGAGACAACGACGGCTGATGTCTAGCAGAGCTGATGCAGCATTCATCCTTTCAACTGTTGAATTAAAGATGGGAGCACTCTGCATATGAAGGTAAGTGATATTGTGCCTAGAGTCTGACTTCCATTTAGCTTGAGAAATGTAGTTTTTTATATTTCGCTTTTGAGAACCGCAATATCCAGCAACTAAATGCGAATAGTACTTGAAATACGAGACATGCTTGATAAATAATTGCGTTTATTTCTTTTATCCAAGTACTTTTTAATACCAATACTCTTCTTGTCAACCCTACAGATCTCCATAAGAATTCTCAGATCATTTTCTGACAGCTTTTTAATCTTCTTCGACGCTCCACATTTTTAAATCTTAAATTTAGCTCCTCATGCCTTTTTAATAGACAAGGAAGAATAACGTCAAGGGCGGATATCATATGGCTTGGTGTTTTATTGAGAATGTCCCTGATTTGTCAAAACGCTTTGACAAGCGCTGAATTAGAAATTCTGGAATTGTTTTGGAGTGAATGTCGTGCTTTTTATTTCCAAAGAGATTCACTTGTCCTGTTCACGCAATTAGAGCATTCGTGTAATATTGTTAGAAAGACAATTTGACAGAGATACCCTATGCCTGTGCAGATACTGATATTAGCACTTTTTGAACTAAAAGACAACAAGATGCCATGCAATTTCTTTTCGATATTTAAACATGTTGTGTCTGACAAGTTTATCTCCATGTACTTCTTGCAGATATACATTTTGTCTCAAATTTAAAGTCAAATTATAAGTTAAAGTTGCTCCTAACATAGTTTGATGCAGCATACAGGAATGAACTTTTCAAGTCATTGTATTGAGAAGATTGAAAATTGTTGATAAATATATTCCCATCCATATTCACTTTAAGTCGATTTACGTATTCTTGATGCTTTTAACTTAGTCACTGCTTTATACAGAAATTATAAGTATTCAACTTTAAAGAAATTTATTTTATGAAACGAACTGCAACTTCAGTGATTCTCAGACTTGTCAATAAATCGTAATTTTAAGTATATAAATAGCAAGTTTAACACTAAACCTACCGGCGATTCATCTATTGGAATTGCCATTGGAAACGGGTCATTTGACCCGCTCGTGGTAACTTTGGTGTTAAAAATATTTATTCTTTCTTGTAATACATCACACATATTTCAAAGCTATACATCACTTTTTAGCAAAGAGCCAAAGGCAAGAATACTCAAAGCCGGGAACATCGCTAAACACATGTTATTACATATTTAGTATGCTTAAAAAAAAATTTGCATAGAACTTTACTTTTTCTCCCCAAATGGTACTTGGAAGTCTGTATACGTGAGAGCTCTTGCATTAAAGATAATGTCATGTTGTTCACGTAAATTTTAAGCGATAGTTTTGGTTAGAGGAGCATTTTGTACTCCGAGGTCAACGGCTCAAATTTAGTGAAGCCTCGCTTAAAAGAAACCTTATCGCTTATAAGTATATCCTGGCTTTTCTTTATTGGAAAAACAATATCCGGATAATTTTCTTGTTAAATAATTATTAGAATGTTAATTGGTAAATTCCAAATGATACTTTTAAATTTGTTTTTCTATCTGCTATTGACTTTGATTTGGCTCATGCTGAGTTCTCTGAAATGCTTTTTACTATCCAGTATATCAAGATCAACACATCTTCAGCATGAGAACTGTTACTTATTCAATGTCTAACTTTTATGAACTTTCGCGAAGGCAATGAATTGTTTCGGTTGTTTTAAATTTGGGGTTTTAACTGTGTAATATTTCCTGATTTTAATATTTAACTATGACATGGTAAAGCAATTTTCATTTTCACTACAATTCAAGTGCTACTTTCGTTTTTTCTATTGCGAAATGAAAAGCGTCGATAGCAAATTTTAGGCATTTTGCCAATTTTATGGAAGTTGAACTGTTGGATATACTTGTAATCATTACTGAGCGTGTTTCAACAAACCTAAGTTACTATAAAATACCAGATTTCTGCCATAAATGAAACTTCCAGGTTATATCCTGGGGGAAACAATGCCAAGAAAAAAAATTCCTGTTTTAACGATTAAAGTATTTTTAAAGGCTTTAAAGTTTATCTTGTATTCTTGGCATTTTCTTTGACAATCTAGTTGAAATTCACTTTTACACTGTAGTACCATTTAACAAATAAAATTGACAACTTTTAGAGCCAACAACCAATGGCTATGCATGTTTGTCGAATCACTGTAATTAATAAAATTCTAATAGAATTATTGAAATTAAAATGCATAAACTATGATTAAGAGCTGAGCTGAGTTGAGTATTGAAGTAGTTTCATACATTTCGTTGACTTTTGGGGGGGATATACAATCGGAAGTTACGCAATTTTTTAAAAGAACACTTGTCTAAGTTTGATTGCAAGTGCTATAATGTAAATGAAAAATGAATAAAATCCTCTTGGACATTTTGACTTGCACATTCAGCCCATTGCGAGATTGGAATATGTTGAACACTTAGTCATTTCTTCCCTCATATTTCTCGGTAGTTTGCCTGTTTTGAGCTTTACTGTGACATGAAGCTGTTTCTGCCGATTCTAATATAAATTCGAATATATTTGGAAAGACTAGAAAATGTAGGCAGTAAAATGGAATTAGCTTTGATTATGAAATTGTTTGTAGGTGGGGGGGTGTCAACGAATCATCCGAGTTTTGCTAGAATAAAAAATGAATAGTATTTCACATCTTAAGCTTATCTTTGAGCAATCTTTTAAAGAAGTACATTTCAGTCCAAACATAATTGGTCCAAATATTAGCATTAAGTTACTTTAAATTAAAATTTAGGGAAGAATGCTATATTTGAATTCAAAAAAGAAAAGTTAAAATTCTATAAAAGCACCAAAATTTGTTTTAATTGCACTGATTCGCTTGCATTCAGAAGCATCCTTTAACTAATTTGCAAGGCATTAAGTTGCCGACCCTTTAGAATCTGAACTTGTCACCTCTGTGACAGAAATGATCGAATTTCTGAAACATGCCTTTTTCAGTTATCCTTTTTTTCCTTGAAGCAATTTCAATGACAACTATTAAATGTTCACAATATGACTATTCGCATGTCAAACTGCTGTCCATATGATAGAATTCTAGTGCTCTATGAATTGACTAGGGAACTTTACTTTCGAATCCGCTTCGAAAGTGTTGTAATTTTGAGTTAAAGCGTAGGTCAAATGTGGAAGAATCTCTTTAATGCTTATTCAACAATAACCATGAGAAATACTGGAAAAAACGTATTTGAATAATTGTAATGGTATGCTGTTACAGAAGTTCAATTCAAACATTTAGTTTAAATTCCTATGGCGAAAAACATTTAATTGTTCTTCAGTTTACCTTGTATACCAAATTTAATCAGAAATCGAATTGAGAAATTTTTCCGCTGTTTCGTTATTTTTATTTGTCCGGAGTGGAGAATTATCTTAATGCTTGAATAAATTTCTTTTTCAGATTAACATAAAGGAAAAGAGCGTCACTGAAGCCAAAAAAAGGACATCAATGTTTTGAAGAAATGTGAATACAAGTTATCCTTCTTCCGAAGCTCATGAAGCTCAGTTGACTGTATTTATCGTCTGCAAGCTACTTCCAGCATTGTAAAGTGTCCTGGAGCATCAATCTGCATAGCTATTCCCATGTGGAAAATTGGATCTTATATTGGGTGATATTTCTTCATTTAAATTATGTCTAGAAATGCTGTTTTGACAAATTTATTTCCAATGTTTCGGAGCTAGTTCACAAACCCTTTCCTCGGATTAATATGAAACATAAAGCAATTTAAGGTTCTTGTTCAAACTAAGTCATCATGACATGCATATACATGTTGATCTACAAATAAGAATATAACTGCCTTTTTTTAAGGCATACAATTTATTTATCTTTACGAGTCTTGCAGTTTCTGAACAAGCCATACAAGTAAAACAAGTTTGAAGTGTTAATCTAAGTGAAAACTATCACGGAAAAGTTTGAAGAGCACTAGTTTTCTTGGCTGTAGCCGCTGCCATTTTAAATTTAAGTGCATGTGGTTACTCTGTATTTCGAAAAAATCATACTTATGGCCGGTTAGGTATCTGGAATTGGGCTCCGCAATCTAGGCTTGGAATCTTCAAGTCATAACCAATTCAGAAAACAGGCAGCAATTTAGAATTTTTTTTGTTAAATACGTAGAAAACGCGATTAAAATTAAGTCGAAACAGTTTCAGCTATTCAAAACCTTTACATCATGGTTATAAATATTGTCCTTTATCTTAAAGAAACATCTGCCTTTTTAATATTCTTAGTTGTGAACATTTAGACTCCATGCCTCTATGATGCAAGTTAAAAAAATTAGCCATCCAGTGAAAGTGATTGTAGTGCTTTATTGCTCATATTAAGACTATCTAATATGCATGAAGTAACGAATTTATATTTATGCAAATTGCTTAGTGGTCTGAAGAGGAGAGAATCTATTTCCTATCTGTATTCTTAAATATGTCAGAACTTTCACTATTTTCACATAGATATCGAGGTGCATGCCCACTTCTCCACGGGGAAAAACAATTTATACAAATAAACTTCTACCTAGTGGCTTTAAAATTTGCTTAGATTTAATTTCCTATTCAATAAAACTAGAAATTCTGGACGATATTTATTAAAATTCTTCGTTTCTAATACCGTAACAATGGGTTCACACAAAACAGCTAAAGATAATAGGTCAAGCATTTCCAACTAATTATTTTACTCCAAAAATGAATATTGTAAAATACTTCGCGACCGGTCTCCGCTGAATTCAACATCCTTGAATTCGCGTATAATTCTCTTTTGATATATTTCAAAATGCAAACTCAATAAGTAGAAAACGCATCCAAGTTAGCGAATTGGAGCAATTTAGGGAACTTCAGTGGAGACGAATGTTAAACTTCTAAATCCCTTCATGCAATGAAATTACACGAGCGTTAAGTTTTACTTGATACTTTGATGCTAGAGCAAGTTAATGTAGATAATATCGAATAATTTTGTTTAACCGAGTTTAAAAATTACATTTTCGGGTATTGGAAGAATAAAGTTAAGCTTTTTTGTAAATAAGAAGGTTGGATGAATGCTTCGTTATAACTCGAAGTTATAGAAATAATAATGGGTCTCTACGCCAAGTGGGAAAGCTCGCAGAAACTGTGGGTCTATCATTGAGAAAGCATCTGTCATCGATTGATTAGTTAGATTTCATTAATATTTTACAAAACTAATATCTAACCAAACTTATTTGAGATTTATTGAGGGCTCATTTTCTTATCTTCAACGTGAATAAATAGTTCGATCGTGAAGTTTTCGCTTATAAAAGAATTCTCGTGTTTGAAGGGGGGCGGACTAATAATGGAAACTCTTGAGCTTCGTAATAGGGTATTCGGGAGAGAAAGCGTGGATGGGAGGTTTCTTTTTCCAAGTAAAAGTGGAGGGCGGGATAGGCACCAGCCGGCTGGTAAAAGGGAGGGAATAAGTATTGGTTAATAGCACCTTTAAAATACAAAGAAGCTTAACTTATTCTTTCAGCTTTGGAGGTAAAGATTCAAACTATCGTAGTAATTAATTTAAAGAGCATATTAAACGCTTTCTAATTTTGCCTCGTTGTTATGGCCTCTCCCGTTTCGTTCTGTATCTACTGTATGTTGGTAAAAATTTCAGTTTAAAAATTCGTTTTAGTGAAATACCGCTTTCAGTGAGTGTTTAAATATAAAGCCTTTTTAGTTGATTCAATATTCGTTTTAAGAGTAGAATAATTAGTCGGTTTTGCATAATCAAATATAATGGTTTTTTAAGTCTCGTAAAACTCACTTCGTCATTTAATCTACCTTTATTAAGCATAATCTTAATATGAAAGTCAAAATTGTACAATTCGCTTAGATATCTTGCAAACAATATCATATGCATCGATTTTATTGCAAATTGGTATAGCGCCAGACTCAATGCATTAAATTATAAGAGTTTTTGTATCATAAAATATAAATTTTGTAAACATTAAATCTATTATTATTGCTTGAATTTAAATACTTTGTTCTAAGAAGGATAAATTTAAACAGATCAACAAGCACAATGTTTTTATTTCATGTCAAATGATTTTCTGCTGTCTTGGGTAGCGATGTTTTAATGAATTAGTATTCAATCCTTTGTTTTTTGAAAAACAGTTCTGTTTTTGCTAATTTAAACTTCGACGACTGAACAGAACAATACAGGCTCATTGTTCCCAAAAGTTGTGACATTTATAGTTAAAAGAATCTTTCTAAAATTTTTTGACGAAGACTACAATGTCGTGAATGGAGACAGCATTGCGCAAACGGTTGAGCTCGAATCTGCATTGTGTGAATATCCTATTTTAATCATATAAAAATTACAACTGGATTTAATTTTTTACTGCTCAGATACATAGAAACGGTTTTAATTAACATAAATAAGTCGTTTGGAAAACATGTACTGACCGTCTCCTAGGATTACTGAGCTTGTAAATTGAAGACAATCATAGGGCTGATGAATACTTGATGCAACACGGAGACGAAGAATTTTTTAGTATTCCATGATATATTCCTTAGAATAACAATGAAGGCAAGGGTTTCCTCACTTTGAGATGACAAGAATGAAAATACAAAATTTTCCAAACAGTCGGAACAGTCGAAAAAAATGATACCAAGAATTATTACCCATATTACATAACTGACTAGGAATTAGAAACCATTAATAAATGTTTGTTTTATTGCAATGCGACCTTAGCCCATGTTAAAGTGCACAGTGCATGCAAGAATTCTTCGTTATTCAGAATATAAAGCTGATATGAAGTTAACACATACCTTAAAGCATGGAAAAAATGCCAATTATCATGAATTCATTTTTTAAATTAACAATTCAACTTTCAAACAAGTACATACCTTGTAGGAACATTTTAAAAGTAAGCAATGAATACAAGACAGTTGGGAAAATAATCCACTCTATTTAAATTTTTTATTTAATTCAAAAATTGTTAATTTCTCCAAAGTAGTCGAGACAAATGACTTGTCTAGATCATTTGCTTTACCATGCCAAACGGTCGGAACTCAGTTGTTGAAATCTGAAACTTGTTACAATTGTCATTTTAAGCAATATCAATTTGTTCAGTGTTCAATGGGTTTGTGAACTGCTCTAGTAAATCATGTTGCAATTATGTATAGACTTGATTCTCTATTACCATGCCTGTTTGAGATGCTTGTTCATTTTGTTATTTAAGTATTTATCGTAACTTAAATGCTATTTAATTTTGAACTTTTTATGTGATTATAAAATTGTTGCATTTTATAAATCTACTGTTTAGTTATTCTGTAGATACTAAGATAAGGCAGTTAGGAAATTTCTGCCGAGTTGATACTCCTTTGTGCATAAGCATATTTGAAACTCTCCAATTAAATAACAGAGGCTGGGTGATGGCATATCTATATAAACTTTTACTTAAAATAAGTTACATTCTTTATATGCATATAAGGCAAGATTACATTCTTGAATGGCAGAGGGATAAATAATTCATTATTTATCAAACCCTTCTACGTTTCATAGATAAATTCTAATCACAAATGTTACTGTTACAATATTAAATAGTTACTGTTACAATCTAATTCAAATTAATACTTTTACAATGTTAAGAAATTTTAATACAATACATCAATTGGAATGCAACCATTATTATATCTAAAGCATATTTTTCAATCGGACTAGTATATCTGTACTTTTTCCAAGTTCTCATTCTCTTCCTGCATATCCTTCTATTGTGTAGTGCATGGTTAAAATTTGTGATTGGTAAAAGGCTGACTACACAAAGCTGGTTCTTGTTAAATCCAAAAAGCTGGAAAAGTGATAGTTTCAGGATTTCACAGTATACTGGTGACAGTATACACACAGTATTCTTTGCTAAGTGTTCACAGTATTTTTTGCTATTTTAAGGCTAGTTTGTAACTAACCTATGACGTAGCTCAAATTCGAAACAAATGAAATTTGTCTGTCTTTGTTTCCCCATGTGAGCTATCGAGACTGATGTATGGTCTTTAAGTTTCCACAATATGTATAAATTCCTTTTCGAAGAATTTCTAGTGAAAGAATAAAACGCTTGTTCATAATCAGTAATTCTTGGTTTACACTTGATTTATTTGAAATACTCAAGAAATCAGTTTCGAAATCTTCTGGAAATAGAAATTAAATTATCTTTATAACGCGCTATTCTGTACCATTTTAAAAATGGAAGCAGAGCAGTATTTGCTTTTGATGCAAAGATAAAGTTTAGTGGATGCACCCTAAACGAAAACATTATGCAATGCACACTGTATAATTGTTTGTACAATCCTCTGCATCGAAGTTCATTTTAACTTTAAAGAGTAAAAGTATTTTTGCAGAAATTAATCTGCAACTCGGTAAGCAATCTGTCAAGAGGGTGAAATGTCAAGGATGCGTCGTATATAAGTCACCGGGAATAGCTCCACTATGTCAAAAGATTGAACCTTCCAGAAGTGTAGGTTCACTGCAAGCGAGGCTGAATCCGTACTTTTAACTGTGAAGGAATTAACCCTTCAAATACCTTATATTTGATTCCAGAGAGCAATTCTTTTGGTTATAGTATGATTATGTTGGATGTCCTCGTTTGCTCTGAGATTTTGAAAACTTGCTAGATAAAATCCCAGAAATCGACGAGAGCAATTTTCTGTGCATTTTAGTGAATATTTTGCTGAAACTAAATTCCTTTACTTCGCATCACCCTTTGCCTCAAATATTAAGAATATTTATCAAATTGTTAAAGAACTTGATTATTTGTGTGACATGCTTTTCATTAAAGTTTTATTTTGGTCAGTTATTCAATTCTCAGGATCATTTTCGTTTAAATTAAGCATTGCTTACCAGTTTTCCTATTAAACTAGATCGGCTTCCAAATATTTCGACTACATGGAAAAATTTTCTGAACCAAGATTATTTTTCACTGCTTTTCAGCTTTGAAAAAATTCGAAAACATACGAAATTCTTTTTCAATATATTTACATCTCCAACCAGCATTGATGCGATATTTTTCTTGGATTGAAATATTAAATTGTATTTGATAGGATTATAGTTTTAATTGGAAATTAAGATTTTTGAGATTATTCAGTAAAGTTGTGCCATATTAGCAGAATGAAATAACTTATGCCCCCCGTTTGATCACTTATTTTTAAAAATGCTTTTATACGATTGTTGACAGGTCTTTAGTCTAGTGAGAAGTAAATTCCTTTAACTTCGACTCGGTTAGTCTGCATATCTAATAACTTGCGATATGCTTTCTTCCCCCATGGGATATTTTTTCTTTGTATTCTTTAATTTATATGGAAAACTTAATTGTTATGCAATGAAAAAAGAAGTTATGGTGAAAAGAGTAGAGCGTGAAAATATTGTAATTGTGTCTGCCAGAAATGTTCATAATAAAATATTTTTTGCCACACTTATAACCATTAAAGTCTGCATTCTCAGATTTCATGTGCATTTGATTACTAGCATTAATTATTGGAAAATAGGTTTATAGCTTATATTAGAATTTGTATTTGGTGGTAAACTAGCCATCTATTTGGAGTATTAGCAAAGTTTAGGGTAAGGGAAGAATGATCTAATTAAAAAAAAAGATGTTTTCGTTGCCTTCATATCGTTATACCTGGAGTAACCAGGTAAGAAATGGCATTAAGTTGCACATGACATCCTGCAAAGAAAAGCAGAGGGATGAAAACTGTATGAGGGAAGAGAAAGTGAATACAAACTCGATTAATAATCTCGTCTGAAGGGAAATTAGAGAATATAAAGTAGGTTTAGTTGGACGATAGAATTACGGGTTTGACTACCGATTTTCACGAAGGTGTTGGAAAAACTTGGCAACCTTCAGGTAATGCCTCTTGTGGCGAAATAAGAAAACTTAAACGGTTAAGCGGATGCTAAAAACGTTACTGAATATTTTTTCTTCGCCTTAATATTTACAAAATACAGTTATTAACCCAATGTATAAAATATTTGTCAGAAGCTAGGATTAATATTTACCATATATTATCTGTTTAGTATTATTACACATTAGAATTTAAATTTTAGCTCATATTTGGAATTTGCTCATTAAATTTGGCTCGTAAAGGGAATTTTGATCTGATAGATTCTGTGGTAGAGGGAGAGGCTTATTAAATTACAGTTAAGAAAGGAAACATTTTATGAAGAAAATGTAGTTTCCTTGCTTTCCACTCTTCGAAGAAAGTGCACATTTATGAGTTTATTTTAGTTAAGTTTGTTCTATGGGTGCTCCAGGACGCGTTCAAGACACTGAAATACTCCGAGGATTTTGGGAATAAGGACCGCATGCTGCTTTTTCAGAGGATTTGGGTCACATGCCTAGAAATGAATGTTGAATTGCTTGTGAATAAATTCCGTTGTTGCTTTGATGCTGCTTAAAGGATCTAATTTTTGATGGCTCCGAGGATCTGGAATACTTCCCAAACTTATTTGTTTTAAAAACCATTGTATTTTACATCACCTTTTCAGATGAGTATAGAAACCATTCGAAAAATGTAGATTTGCTCAAAATTTCTTCTGCACTTAATATTTGATAAATTAAACGCTGCATTTATTCTTAAAATAACGTTTTCAATAGCAAAATAATGTATGGTAACTTATCCTTCAGTGTCCCCCCTTCCACCAGGCTATAGGGAAAAAAACTTTTTATAAAGCAAGCTGAATAAAAGTAGACTATATTCTGAGGCCCATTAATTTTGGTTTCAAATTATGGGGATGCAAAAAATCAAGGAAGGCTCATATAGGTTCAAAGTATCCAAGAAATTGTCAGCAATTTGATTAGGACTTATTAGAACTAATTAATGTTATTGAAAGAACATTTTAGTCCAAAATTAGAAAATTTTAGTCCAAAGCGAATGTTTCTTTTTTGCGACTTTTCTTGTCGATATTTGGAAGTTAGAGGAATTTAAGTCGTATCAGGCAAAAATGTTCCGCTTAAGTTTTACGAATAGATATAATTTTAAATATTTTCTCTTGACTACTGTTAAAAAACAAAATAAGGACTGTGTTTATGAAATTGGGAGGGATTTCCTAATTGTCGAAATGTTTCCGTTCAGTTAGTGAACGAACCTTTTAATGTGCATGAATCAGAGAGGATTGATACTAGAGGAATATTCCTGTATGATTTATATACCTAGAATACTATTTCTAGTTTTCGGGGAATTTAGGGTTAAATTCAAGTACTTCGTTTAAAAAATAACCTTTCAATTGCTTCTAGCCCAATTTGACTTGAACAGAGGATTAAACTAGACTCTATTTTATTTATTTCTTGTCTTGCCTTATAATTGCAGCACCATAAATTCTAAAATGATCTGAATTACACAATCTAGGGTAGATTCATTACTCAAAGAATTATGAAATATTTTAAATTTTCTAAAATTTTGGAAGACTAACCGTTATTGATCAAATCTTCAACACTAGAAATGTAAAGACGTTGCGACTCGAATGGAATATTTAAATTGCAGGTCTAACGAGACGAAAATCTTTCAAGTTCGAAGTACGAATTAAAAAAAAAAATTATTGAATAAAAAAACGTAGTTGTATATTGTAAAATATTTTATTACGTATGATACACAATTAGGTTTTGACAGAAGTTGAATTGATTAGGTTTTAAAACAATTTCGTTTTTTTAGAAGGATTTTTAAAAGTAGAGGGTTCGGGAGATTATAATTGGCATACGAATTTTTAATAAAATATTGGATAGAACTTGCACAAAATGGCTAAATTAATTTTAAAATGGAAACTGAATTAGAAATATGGAGATCTTAACCAAACTAGTTTAGATTGAATCATGTAGAATTTGAAGCGCAATTGCTTTAATTTTACCCCAGCGGAAGGGCTTAAGCGTCGACCAGCTTATTTTACTTTAAACGTTAAACACAGCGGAATAAACTTGAAATAATTTAAGGGTGACACGCTTCGAAACATAGTATTCTAAAAAACTAATAAATTGATGCTACTGCATATTCGGTTTGACCATCCCAGTGGAATCTCATTTTGTAGCCGCCAAAATTTCAATAACTTGTATTCGCGTGAAAACGATAAAAGGATTAGAGAATTCTTTTCAATGCTTGGATTGATGTTTCTAGAATGTTTCAAGGTGGTTTCTTTTTCTACATGGCCATTATGCGTTTAATGTTTGAAAAAAGAATTTTCATTCGTTTCTGGATATGGACCACCATTCAATATTTCGGCAGTGTTGGAATCCTCAATCTCGTTTCAAAACTTGTTCTATTGAAATGCAGAGAAGCCGTTTGCAGCTTAGCAGAATCTCTAAGAGTCCTTAGCGTTAGCACTTCTCTAAAAGACGGAATAATCAGGCGAATCAACACTCGGTATAAAGCCTCTGGTATCCACAGAAATTGTTAGTTCAAACTGCCAAACCCATGCTGTTAGACTTGCTTTTCAAGTCCCCTGGCCGGTGTGAGTGTGGAGTCCCCTGGCCGGTGTGAGTGTGGAGTCCCCTGGCCGGTGTGAGTGTGGAGTCCGCTTCTAATGGTGCCTTATTGCTGAACTTTGCTAGTGAGTTTATCAACATGCTTCTAAATGTTTGTTTTTTAAATTGTGGTTGTGATGGGTTAAGTCTGGGAATTTTTGCCTGATAGGTATTTTTGGAAAGGATGTCTTGACAAAATGGACTGAAGAGAATGAAATAACGAGATTTGTGGATATTGGAGTTATCGGGCATTCAATCCCCAAGATAGTGTTTTAGCGACAAATGTAAATTTAACCAACACTGTATCCTGTTTATTTACATCCGGGTTCTCTAAATTTCACTATTACAAGACTTGAATTGAGATGGAGGATTCTAGCTCTATCGGAACTCTGAATGGAGGTAAATATTCAGAATTTATTGTCTTTTTTTATTTACATTAAATTTTTGTCTGTTAAATAGAAAAATCAGGATTAATAATTCTGAAGTATTCCAGAAATGAGGGTGAAAGTCTAAATCTTATCGTCGCTTTTTTAAATAAATCCCTGAGGACGAAAACTAATGAAATTGCATCGGCTACATAATCGGAGCTTTCAATAAAGCGTTCACGCCATATACAATAGCATTAAATGACAAGTTTCACAGGGTACTATTTCGAAGCGTCTTAATCTTGAAGTCGCGCAAATTTCTTTAATTCGCATTAGATCAAAATCCACTGAGCGATGTACGCGAATACCGTTGTGCAATTAAGCGTTACGCACATCAGAAATTTGAAACGTGAAATATTTTTAATTTTTTACTTTCTGAATTATTAATCCTTCATACTCATGAAAATTCTACTTTAGGATTTGCCTTGCCAATTAGTATAAACGCTACAAAAAATTTATCAATAGGTATACGATCCTGCTTAAAATAATTTTTCAAAATTGTTAATTAAATATTAAAGAAATCTTAAATGTAACACTTTTGTGCTGAAATTTAAATTCTTGCGTACTCATGATGTCGCCTATTCCTTAAAGAATTTAAACCGTATCAAAAATCATTGTGAATGATAAATAGTGGGGCAAAATACCTCTAGGTTCTATCAGTGTTAGGAAAATTAACTAATTTTTCTAATTAGATAACATAGTCTGAAAGTTAATGGAAAAATATTCTTTTGTTTGGGGAAAAATAATAGTTAATAAATATTACTCAACGTTTCAGCGAGCCTTCCACGCTTAGATTGCGCTTAATTTAGTGTCAGGTCTATCTGAAAATCAGGGTTACGTAATTAAATGGGCTTAAAATTGAGGACACAGGGTTTTAGAAAATCAGAATATTTCCTCGACCACGCATTTTTAATTCATGACAAGGAAAGGATTGTGGGAAATTAAGGTATTTTATAAAACTGAAACCAAATGTATATTGTAAAGATTTTAAATGCCTTTTGCGAGACGTGGCTTTAACAATCGGCCTTAAAACTTTTATAATTACGCTTCAATTTTAGTATTTTTACATGTTTGAATTAATGCAGGGACGAAAGGGGGAAAGACATACAAAATGCATTAGCTTAAATTTTTAATGAATATGCAGCATTTAATTTGAATATTAGGTCTTTTTAGATTTAATTGCGACTCGGATTATACGCTTTTCATGTTTCTATGCTTATTCTTAAAAGGATGTCAAACTACAAAAGGTTTTTGAACGAATATGTTTGGGAAGAAAAATCGCAAATCAGTTGTACACATCTTGGTGATCTCATCACTAATGATTGAAAGAGTTGAGTGGGACCAGTTCTCATAGTCTCTAATTTAGAAGAACCAGCTTCTAAAAGGAAAGAATTTTTCCAATTGGTGTGCTATTCCGATCCTGCTCTTCTAGGGCTGTCTAAGCTTTGTCAGTCTATATCCGATATTAAGCCATATATTAAGTAAACGGATCCCTATTCTGCCCATGCACTCTTGTTAACCGAAAATTATAGATTGCAGGTTTATAAGTGGAAAAATTTAGAAATAGTATCATTTGAAACGGATTGCAAATACTACTTTTCTGCATTCAGTATTTTGAGATTTGATAAAGGACAACAAAAGGTACTGCCCTGGGTTTCATTGAAAATAACGCAGGCTGAACATTTTTCTTGCGAGCTTTGTTTATATCATTCTTCACTTACTGTCCATCTTGCAGTTTTTTCCTTCGCACTTTTGATGTGATTTATTATCGAAAATTCTATTTTAAGGATTCTATTGTGCAAGTATATAGTACGAATATTTAACTGAAAAAAGGGGAAATTCACGTATTTCTAAAAAAGGCATTTCATTTGATGCGTAAGCTATTGTTAATTGTGGCTAATGGAAGCGGATAGTTTCCTTTTGTTTTGTCTTCGACCTTCTGTACGCTTTTTTATATTGCAGAACTGCAATAATGGACATTATTTGGTTTAATCTCGTAAATATCGAATATAAAACTGAAGTGTAAACAAAAATGGTAATTGGTTTAAAAACTTACTGAAAATAAAATTCCGTCCACAAATAATTGTCAGTGTAGAACTAATGAATGAAAATTATTTTTTTATCGATAACTTAAATCTTTGACATAACAAATTATCAAAATCAGGAAATGAGCCAATTTCTATAGCTGTAAAAGAATCGAAGTTAATAGAATAGTTAAAAGAATGCAATTTTTATCTGAATAGGAATGATCGTAATTTCACGAAAATGTAGTTGTATCGCCTTTCATTTTGCTGCGAGTAATTTCTCAAAGAATCATTAAATTTCATGAAAAAAACTATATTTATGGATTTAGTAGTTAATACTTGAATTCTTAACAGTATTTAGATTACAGCTTGTCATTTATCGGAGTGAATTTCTTTGCTATAAAATCGAATTGTCTTTAAGGCGGAAAGAGTGAGAAGCAAATGTAAACAGAAAATTGCCTGTTTTTATTTTTGTCTCTTAGTTTGGAAGTTTTTCGTAAATAGGAAAGTGTGAAAATGCTGTTTTGTATTGCAGAATGAAACGAACAGTGAAAATAAATGGAGAAGGGGAAGGGAGGTGGGGTGTGTGAGGGCTCCATGCTTTCAAAATGACTTTAGTATAATGTCACCGTTTGAAACGAAGGATGCAATGCAATTAGATCTAAAAACTCTGTGCGTGATTTAAAGTTTATATACCAATTGGAAGAATAATTTGAAACAAAATAAAGTCACTTGAATAAGAAAGTTAATCCATTGACTGTCAATATTCTTAGAGCAATGATCTATATTTTAGATTTAAATGGCGGATCAAAAGCAAAATTGTTGTGCATTATATTTGATGGTTGGCCACCAACCGCAAAGGAGCTACCTCCCACTCTAAACAAGCATCTAGTCTGAACTGAACAATTTAAAACTACGCTGAAACTGGAACTCGGATTAGGTCCTTATGGCCATCTGAGTTCATGGTACAGCCCCTCCCGTTTTCTGAGTAGAGGTAGCTCAACAACACACGCGGACAAATTATGGTTCCCGAAGTTTCTCTCATCCTTATTTGGGAAAATTGTCTGTTGACAATTGATTAGAAGAGACTGGGTTACATTATCGGCTAAGAGGAATGGATATTTTTGAGACTTTCTCTTTTTGATGTGATCTCTCTACCTGAAACTTCCATCTGGGAAAGGTTCAAAATTTCTTTTTGCGTATGGCTGATTTATATTGTTGGAGATAAGTAGCATCCATTTCTTTAAGATGTCTTTAATTACAAATAAGCTCTATTCAACTTTGCCATCTTCTCCAAGCAATGACGTAAGTGTTAATTACCGTGACTAGCTTTGAATTCTAAATAGTATGAAATATCCAGGTAGGTGTAGGTTGTCAATTGCTTTCTTGAATTTCCTTTGATTCAACCGCTGTCATTAGACTATGCTGTTTTTCTTTATTTAATATAGTATCGTTTTTGGGGCACATTAAAAAAACTAAGCGGCAAATTCTCTATTTAAAGGTTCACAGTTTAAACAAAAGAACTTCAAAATAGCAAATAATCTATATAAAAAGGGAGTTCATTTATCGGCAAACTTTTTTTTGATGAATAGAATCTTTGAAATACAACTATTTTCCAGCTAGGAATTCTTTTACGTTGAATTTACTCCTTTAAATCCTGTATCCTCAAATGACCGTTAGCTCTGTTTTAAATAGAGGCACTGTTTTAAAGCTCTACCACAATTTAAGTTTTACATGCATAATTCTTGCACCGATGAACTAGTAGCAAGACGTTTTTATTACCTTGAGAAATTTGGTCAATCTTATTACTTATGACATTTTCAGAAAGTGCTTTGAGTCTTAGTTTCTGTTTAAGCCCCGGTTTGAAGCAACATGAGGGCTATTTGGGTTTTGAATATAGGATAGTATTTGATGGATACTCCGTAAATTTATTCGATGGAATCTGGGCATTTGTTCTAGTATTCTTTGCCTATTCTTTACTCCAATCATTTGTTTCCAAAATCTATTATTGAGAATCTTTACATATTGAATACATTTCTCCCTCAGATTTAGAATTCAGATAATTATTCCAAGTTCTCTTTACTTTAATGGCGATAAGTAATACTAGGATATAATTCGCATTAGAATTAGTTGCATTGTTGAATACATGGCAATCATTGGTGTCAACGTCTCTGAACACGAAGGTCGACCTATAGTAGTAGAAATTTTGGGAACTACTGAGAACAATAATATTGTTAAACACCACGTTCTTAATAGTTGCATTAAAAATGTTTAGTAATATTTAAATAACAATTTCTACTGCAGCGTAAAACACACAAATCTTCCCGAGTCTTTTTTTTTGGTGGATACTCGTCATAAAACTTGGGATTACAAATGTTTCACTTTTCATAAAACAATTCTTTTCCATGCATTCGAAATAGAAATGCATTTTACTGTGTCTTGGTTCATTGTAACAATTCTTAGAGTATATCTTCTTCGAAGTGATATTTTGTTAGTATGAACTTGGATAACGAGACAGCATCTATATAGGTACAAAATAGCAATGAGCACCTTAATACCTTTTTGTTTTCGCATCAATGAAGCAACCACAGGGTGTTCTCAAGAAAACCTTGACAAACGTTAGCCCCTGAAAAACATCGTTAGGAAACTCTTTTAAATCCCACAATTATGTCCCGGTTTGAAGCAACACATGGGCTATTTAGGTTTGGAATATAGCAAAGTATTCGATAGACATTAGGGAACTTTATTTTAAATAGAATCTGGAAACTCATTCTGGTATTCGTTGCCTATTTTTTACTCCAATCATATGTTACTAGCCTCTTCGTTATTGAGGGATTTTTCTCAGATGAGAACATTTCTCGCCAGATTTGTAATTCAGATAATGACGTACAATTGGTATTTCAATACTTACAAACAATGCCATGATTGAATGCACATTATAGTTAGTTGCTTTATTGAATTCATGGCAATCATTCGGCTTAATGCTTCTTATCACGAAGGGCGACCTACAATACTTGAAATTGTATAAAATTCTATCGAATGAATTGTAAAATATTCCTATGGTGTCCAGGGACAAATTATTTTTACATACAACATCAATCAAATCTTCATTATTAGTTCCATTGCAAAATTTCTTGGAACTTTTCATTCTGGTATTCTTTTTCAGTATTCATGTTATAATTAGTTACAATATTAAGTTCATGGCAATCATTTGAAGAAATGTCGGTGATCTCAAAGGTCGAGCTGCAGTAGTAGAAATTTTGAGTGGTTAATCCTAAAAATGAGTTGTGAAGTAGAGGTAAATTTTTCATATACAATCAATCAAATCTTTATTATTAGATTCGAATTTGTTAAAAAATACTTGAAATGAAATGATACGTGAAATTGCTGTTGGAACCATGAAGAAGCAAATAGTATTTTTATTGTTAATATTCCAGAAACGAACTTGGAATTGTTAATCTTGGATCATGCAACTCTAGACCCGATCTCGAATTGAACCTTTTGACGCAAGTGAAATTAACCTTCAGCATACCACCTGCCAACGAATCGTTAAGCACACCATCTTGTATCTCGGGTAATAATTTCCTCTTAATTTAGGGGTATTTTGTTATTTTTGGCTAGATCAACGAGAGAGCTTTAGCATCAATATAAGTAAATCGCATTCATATTATATAAACTGTACGCCTTACATAAAACCTTTTTGTGAAAAAATATTTCTTGAATTTTTATTACTCGTGCACTTTGATTAATTTGTCCTTACTATGGTGGTGGTTTCATGAACTGCATTCTTAATTTGGTTGCCATATCAATTGCAATCTGTGGGGTCATTTCTTCTCAAAAATAAGGTGCATGGAATACTTGTCCAAGTTTTCAGATGAACGAAAAGTTCAATTGCCTAGAATATTTCTATTCTTGACGTTTCTCTTAT
The DNA here is from genome assembly GCA_026289955.1 of Argiope argentata. Taxonomy (NCBI): domain Eukaryota; kingdom Metazoa; phylum Arthropoda; class Arachnida; order Araneae; family Araneidae; genus Argiope; species Argiope argentata. The sequence continues at coordinate 23,441 of JAOUZG010040590.1, forward strand.
TTCCCTCGTTTTACAATGCTTATTATATCCGTATATAAATAAGAAAATGGGAATTCTGAATCACTATTGATTACAGTCAATGTTCCTTATGTAAAGCTCCATGCTTGTTGACACACTATTTTCTAGATATTCTAATGTTTGGAGCATTGTAGTCCTAAATACACACTAAATACTCGCATCGATGAAGCAACCAGAGGGCCTTTTCAAGAAAACCTTGCCAATCTTTAGCCCTTGAATTACATTTTTAGGAAGCTCTTTTGAATCCCACAGTTCAGTTATGTTTATGCCCCGGTTTGAAGCAACACGAGGGCTATTTAGGCTTGAAATATAGCAGAGTATTCGATAGACATTAGGGAACTGTATTTTAGATGGAATCTGGAAACTCATTCTGGTATTCATTGCCATTTTTTACTCCAATAATATTTTACTAGCATATTCGTTATTGAGAAATTTTTCCCATACGAGAACATTTTTCACCAAATTTGTAATTCAGATAATTATGTGAAATTTCCTGAAAATTTATTCTGTTATTCGTTTTCAGTATTCATATTATAATTAGTTGCAATATTTAAGTTCATGGCAATCATTCGAAGCAATGTCGAGGATCACAAAGGTCGAGCTACAGTAGTAGAAATTTTGGGCTGTTAATCCTATGAGGAATTGTAGAGGTAATTTTTTCATATACAGTCGTATATAGTTTGGTGAGCAGGATAAAGGATTTTGTCATAGTTCTCCTTTTCGGTATATATGTAGTTTTTACATTTAGGTAAAGGGAATTTTCCTTACTGGATAGATTTAAACATGGACAGCGTAAATCACGAAGTGATCTTTATATTCTATTGAATATTTCATGATGCATGAATTCAATTATTCAGATTCAGGATTTTTCATAAATCCATCGGTTTATTTTCTCCAGAAATATACAGCTAAACTATTTTCCCCATCAGCATTTTTATATTAACTTATCTCTAGTTTGTCACGGTCTGTGTTGGAGGTACAGTAATTAGGTTTTTGTTGTTGCTGGTTCGTTTGCTTTTCGAACAATAAATTGAAGAAATATTGAAACTTTCAGTTGTGCCTCATGGTGAATTATTCGCTTGTGGTTTTGGATGTTCATATGCTATTTTGTATTTGAACATCAGATTCTTAACGTTTATTTACATTCTCTTAGATAACATATTTCGTTCTTTATTGTTGTAGTAGTCATAATTCTTCTCGTTTGCAAGCAGCTGTTTTTCTAGATTGTTTAAACACATCCTAAAATGAACAAAACTATATACCGATGCTTAAAGAGCCTAAATTAATGTTCAAGACTGCAAAATTCGGTACAGTATTGATGCACTTTACGAAAGTGGCTCGCTAATTTTTTCTCTATCTGTTGCTCATTGATTATTAGTAATTATTGTACTATTGCAAAATGATTAAAAACATGCTTTACTTGCGTATGAAGCTTTTCTTTTGTAGAAATCAAAAGCGTAATGTCGAATACCATATCTTGATTTCAAGTATAAGATTTAATCTATTCTTGAATGAATATCTTGGTTAAAATTGGTGGATTTTGCTCTAATTTGCTTCGTTTTAATAGTTCAAAAGCCGAATGAGAAAATAAGAATGCTACATTTTTAAAAAGTAAATTCAAAGGATTCTTTTCATTATTGGTAGATATCATAATTCATAGTTTTAATAGATGACGTTATCATGAAGGATGGATTTAACAGGTTATATTTAAAATGGAGATAAAATTTTCAGTGGACGTTATTTCATATTTCCATAAAGAGTAATACTCAATATCTCCTGCAGTCTTGATTGACTCGACATCGTAATTGGGATGATTTATTTTTACATACTATATTATATTAAAAAAAATCACCAGCTGAACATGAACGCTTTTATGGTGTGATATATTTTTACGCCGTTTCAACTGCATGGAAGTAACATAGTTGGTCTGCGACTTCCTTATTTATGCCATCTTGGTAAACAACGGTTAAAGGATTTTACAAGATTCAACTGTAGAGAAAGCAGATTGAATTACCAAGTACTTTAGTACTTATACTGCTACAGTGATGTTCCTGATTTTGAACTATCTTTTAGAGGGGAGCGGACCTAATCAATATTCCTCTCTAGTACATTTCGTTTAGAGATCTCATAACTAATTAGCTTCTCTTATTTTACTCCAAAGGGAAACGATTCGACGTAGATTCGATTTCAAACTGATGTTTTTACATATAGACCTTGACTATCTACATCGTCGTATGTAGAAATCATTTATTTCTAATAAATGTAATATCATTTTCTTATGAGCTACTTCGAAAGAATTTATTTTTAATTTTTCCAATTTCTCCTATTCACTTGTGTCATGCCCTGGAAGCTAATACAGGCAACTCAATACACATCTTACCACTCATTCGGATGAAGTATAGAAATTAAAGCTAGTAATGAAATAATTGAATTCTTAATTTCAGATGTTGTAATGTGGCATTGAAGGATGAACTTTAAGTATTTCCATTTATGTTTATAATCTCAGCGCTACGTTTTAGTGACTTCTGGCTATAACAAGCTTTAATAGTTAAAAAGCTGATTGAGAAAATGAGAATGATATATTGTTTTAAAATAGATCCAGTAGTTTTCTGTTGGATATTAGCAATTGAAGCATCGTAATTTACTGTTTTAACGAGTGACGCTAACAACGAATAGATTTCATACGATATTTTTGAGATGGAAATTCTTATTTTTAGTGGACGTAATTTGAAATGTTTCTATAAATGGTAATATTCAATAATATCTTCTGAGATCTTGCTTTGAATAAACATCCTAATTGGACTGGATTTGTTTCCGTCATACTACAAAAGAAATAAGCTCATAAACGAAACGTAAATGCTCGTCTTTGTCAAGTTGTAACTGTTTTCTAGTAGTTTCAACTGCATAGGATTATCACAATTGTAATCCTGGAGTTTACTCATGTTCGTAAACAGTTGTCAGTTATTTCGAAAGATTCGACGGTAGAGAATGCAATTGACAATAGGTAGAGTTGTGCAATTACTAACAGATCTCTTGACCATTTCTTAAAATTCAGTATGCAAATGCCTAATTTTGGGATCCAATTTTAGAGAAAGAACTAATAAATATTCCTCTATATTCAATTGGTTTATAGATCTTAACAAAAAATAATTCTATTAAATTTTGATCCCGTGATGATTTGATGTAGCTTTAAAATCGGAGATGGTTTGACCTATTTATTGTGGTTTCTTACGTCGTCTCATGCAGTTTCTTGCAAGCCGAAGCACGTCGAAGATTTTTCGGAAATTATTCCAGCTTTGTTTCCATTTGTTTGTCATGTCCTGGAAGATACTGAAGGCTGTTTAGTACACAATATATTTGTGTTGACTGGTTTTAGAAATTAAAGATAGAAACGAAATTGGTTACAAATTCCTTAATTTCAAAGATTGTTGGATGCATAAGGATGAACAGATACATTTTTAATACGGCGAATAAAATAATTTGTCATTAAAAGGTATCAGATTGGATTCATTTACGAATATTTCCTGTGCTATTTTGTATATATTCCTTCGACTAATTCTATTTTCTGCCACTTTCATATTTGAATCCGATTTTAAATTCCTTTGCATTCCAACCTCTTTAAATATTGATTCTGCCTCGGCATAGCGAAAACAGGCTTCAGCTCAATCTGAAAAATCAACGTAGTCGGCAAATATTTTGAGGACGGCTATACCCAAATATAGAATTGATTTATTTTTCCATTTACGCTTGCTACTTCAATACCTTGCTTTCTATTTTTATAACTTGTGAAATTTCAAATAAACATTTGTTCGAAACTTCATATAATATCCTGGTTCAAATAAGACTTCACGGTTTATTTGGTTCAAATCTTAAGCAAATGTTACTTGGGTGTTTACAATTCGGGCTGTTACGCAAGATGGCCTTGCAGTCCTTTAAGATCTGTCATTGCGTATTTTAGTATCCATGGATATGGAATGTATCCGAGAATTTCAATTTTGTTCTGTTTTCACTATGTTTGTTGATTAATGCATCGCTCATCTTTCGAATATTCAAAAATAGAGCCAAAAATATATGAAGTTCCACTACAGAAACTATAGTCTGGTGGGGTTTTTTTGTTCGTTTCAGTTGCAAGCTAATTGTTTCTTGCTTTTTCTTCCCAGAAAATTCTGGGGAAGGTACCACTAGTGCAATCTTATACATATTCATAACTTGAAATAAAACTTTACTTTATTCTTTCAAGCAGTAAAGCAGAATTGGTAAAAGAGGTAAAGATAATCAGATATTTGTTAAAATGGACCATTGATTGTGGTTAAATTGACTCGCCTCGTTAAAAGCAATCATTTTTTGTTTTTATCCAAGTAATACAATTTTGAAGGCAATGAGAAACCGTTTTTATTACGGTAAAGATTGAAATAGAAAATGTCTCATTGTTTTTGTGCGTCACCCAGCCTTAAAAGTTTAGATAAATAATACTTTTGCAGTTTTGTTTCATAAATCTTGTTTTATATAAATGACATAAATGCAAATCTTGTTTTGTCAATTTTACATGCATCTTCATGCAATTTAAGTTTGTATATTGCGTGTTTAGATATTTAGATTTACTGTTTTTCACGTTGTTCAGCTTTAAATTTCATATAATATTTTATAGTATAAAACAACTTCTAACATATAGCATATGCTAGATGTCATTTGAGGATGTTTCTGTTTATTGTAAGCTAGTAATTCTCAATACAAAAATATATGCTCAATGTTAAACTTTTATGCACAATACAAAATTGCCATTTAATACTAGGTTATTTTTGTAAATATAAATTTAAATTCATGCTTTTTGTCGATATTTAAGATTATAAAAATTAAAATGTGCAACTAAGAAAACCTTACTATATTTTTTCACTTGTTTTGCAAAAAAGTTTGATTCTAGTCTTGTAACTTGCATTGGCATGCAATACAACTGGCGAGTTTGTCCGATTATTTGAAGGTACAATCGAATATATTTTGTAGATTTCTGGATGTTATTCCGAAATGAGGGAATATTTAATTCCGATATTTTTTTCATTGTTTGACAACATATAAGCTCAATTTGTGTGCAAGAAATTGTCACTGTAAATTTACTTCTGTCAACTCAGACTATCTGGCAATGAATGTCCTGTTAACCGTCTGCCTAGACAAATATTTACTGAAAGAACGAAATTTCGTTTATTGATATATTTTAAATCGTAATTTTATAAGGAAAGATATTTTGGTGTATTGACTGTGAAATTTTGATTACTTAATCGTTTAAATATTCAAGATGTGAAGGTTCTAAAAATAATTAAAACTTTGTTAAAATGGAAACGAAATTATGATCTTAGATCTTAAAAATAAGAATCGATCTTCTAATGTAAAATACTTGAAATCTTTTATAGCCTCAAATTTTCTGTGGAAAATTGAAAAATGTTTTTTGTACTGTTATTCCTTTTTGCTTGGTGTAATATCCTACCATTTGCAATCTTCCTATAATTTCATTTCTTTAATCATCGGAAGTAATATACAGCACAAAATTTATCACTTATAGGAGAAAAACTATTACTTCAAAATGTATGATTTTCATAAGTATAAATGTCCTTACATTTTTATATTGAAATAATTACTTGCGCAATGTAGCGCATTGTCGTACTGTGCATTTTGTGTATTGATTTAACATTTATTCTCAATTTATTTTGCTATACTTAATCAAGTATTGTAATTTGTCTTATTGCAATTTTAATTTTTGTTGAATCATGTATTTTTCATTTAGTGTAACATTGTTTCATAGTTAAAAATAAACATGTTCAGTTGTTTTCTATGCTTATTTATTTCTTATTGAACATAAGCATTGATATCGTATCAAAACATTCACTCCAAAGTGCATAGCCGCTGGTTGCTTTGTTCTGCGTGAATGTTGTTCCATATTTTTAGGAATAAAAATTGCAGTAAATGATAGAAACTTCACTGAATCTCTCATTTACCAAAGCAAAACTATCAGAAAAAATGATTTCTGAATAGTTTTTTAGAATAGTTCTTGAATAACATTCGTCACAGATAAGACGTCGCTTTGAGGCTTTAACTAGTAATTGAAGGTTTTTAAATTACTAGCATTGCCTCAGTTCAGTTCATAAAGGGGCAATTGCACCTTGTAGGTAACCGGTTGCCCCCTGTCGGCGAGAGATTGATAGTTTCGTCGGCAAAAAATTTCACCACCTGAGTGGTTTTGAAGAACTGCACATTCTCAAGTTTAATAATTTGAAAATTTCCTTACCATGTTGTAAATAATCAAAATATACAAGTAACGGTTAAAGAAATTTGACTATTTGGTAAAATAATTGATAGGATTGTGGGTCAATAAGATGCCACATTTTGAGGGCAATTTTTGATCGGCTGATAATGAAATCAATGCGATGGATGTCAAAGTTTAATCCGCAGACTTTCATACTTTTGATATATCGCTCATAAAGGATATAATTGTCATTACTTTTAATAGTATATCCTACAAGATGGATTAGAAAATGCATTCTGTCAATGATTTCTGGACAGTCGACTATGAACTAAATGTCGGAAGTTCACAGAATTTTAAATGTCGTTCCTTCAGTTTATCTGCTCTATTTTTAGCAGAAGAATCAATAAGCTGACAAATAAAACTTTGCATTTTAGCCGAATAATCTTTGTCTTTAAACTAATTTATCATAAGTTAGGAGAAAAAATTGTTTGAGTATTTCGATTACCTGCAAGTGGATTTAGGGAAATATATTTCATATGAATAGGGCGCTAGTTTTCCGCAATTCAGAATTTAATCAACTATAGTTCTAAAATAAATCGTAATTTTGTTGTTTTTCAAATGTTACTTCCTCTGTAACGAATTTTTGAATTTATTTTATTTCGGTATGCGATTTCTCCTACTAAAGTATTGAATGGTTAGATTAAATTTAATGGAATATTCTTTTATCTGGAAATTCTTTTGCAATATCCATGCTAAGAAGGGTTATTTTGCTGTATCCAAATGTTAATTCATTATAAATCACTAAAAATAAGAGAATTCCATAACTATAAATTTATTTAATATCAGTGTTTTGCAATCTAATTTACAGGCTGAAATTATTTCACTAAGGAAATATTGCCAATTTCATCTGACGATAAAAAAATGTGTTGGTAACTTTTCACATACTAAAGTCTTATTCATGTACGAACTAATCTTTTAAAATAAATTACTACTGAAATCCATCCGATTCTGCATTCAGTATCGCAAATATGTTATCTGGAAACGTATTTTAAATTTTTTTTTTTCTTTTTTTCATTTATTTAAATAAATTTTCCAGAAAAATCTAATTTCGGGTACTTCTAAATTTTTAATAAACTTTGGATAAAGATGTCTCGATAAAATGAGAATTTAAAATTTTATAGAATATTCATATTTCATATTTCACATTAACCCCTACACATAAGAACTTAATTAAATTTCTAATTAGATGGCAACCTATTATTTGATAATTATTTTAATCCCTAGAAAAGTATAAATCAATTTAAATAAGTTTTCAATTGATTTTTGAATTTTAAATTGCTTAATATTTCCTTTGACTGCGAATTAAACTAGTAATTCGATGCATAATTCAGATTCTTCATTGTATACGAATATGTTAAGAAAAATGAAAGAATGCATGCAACCGAGAGGATATTTTTTTGCAAGAATATTAGCTTGCAGTAGCTTAAAGCCTAGCTTGCAGTAGCTTAACCCTTCGACTTCGTGCCTAAAAATGAAGGTAGGGAAGTTCATATTTGAGATCGAATCGTTTAGGAAAACGCATTGAATTTAACTTTCTCGTATACATAGTAGAGAAAAAGTATAGTAATCTCAAAAAAAAAATGAACTCGAGGTTTTGACAAATCTCCATATTTTAGACCTCCCCGAGTTCGAAAAATAATTTTTTAGAAAATATCCGTCTGTGACAAAGATAACTGAAATAGTTTGAGCTAGATCTTTGAAATGTATTCTATGGTCTTGATATTAAATTTGCGGATTTATATTTAATTTTGAGTAAAATCTACTGAAGGAAAGTCCTTCTATCCGGTTTTTTTAATTCAAGCTAACAAAATAATTGCAAAACAAAGGTAGCTATATCGGTAACGTTCGGTACTCAAATTAAACTACGGATTTAATGTCTGCATATTTCTGAAAATACAGATTGATAAACTCGATAATTCAAAAACACTACTTAAATATTAGAAGACTTGATATATTCATTTATTACGCGATTTTATGACTCACAAATGCAGTTTTATTTCAAGTTTTCTTTCAGTCGTTTGAGAGCAACGTGTCTAAAACAGTAATTCGATATTTGGACGCTATTATCGCATGTCAGGGACTAACTCAAGGATACCATGATAAATTCAGTACATCCTGAAAATTCACATCAAAGGTTGATATTTCGTAACTATTATACACGAATGCTATGTAAGGGGTTCTCTAACACAAGTTTGAGTGCGATCAAGTTTTTGGAAAACCTCACACTGCTCTAATTCTGAATATTCAGTGAAAAAGAAATATATTTGAAACCTAATATTTAAGTAGCTCGCTTTTCTCAAATGCATTTTTCATATCTTCTTCATAAAATCGCAACTTTGTTGCACAAAATATTTTAATATATAACCATTCTTATACTTTATCTTTTCAGCATTCTACCGGGTGTCCAAAAAGTTCCCGTACTCCAAATTTTAAAAAAAATCATTGTCCATGATTTTTTTTTCATATTAAATTTCATATTAAATTTTGCCCTACGAGTAATGAAACGATGGACATGCTTGATTCTTTTTTTCGGCGATCGACTTATCTCAAAAAAATCTTTGGCCACCTCGATCCCCTGATCTGACCATCCTGGACTTTTTTCTGTGTGGATATTTAAAGGACAAAATTTATGAAGGTGATCCTCAAACAATAGATGATTTGAAAATCGCAATTACCCAAAGGATACAAGAAATCACTCCTAGCATGTGAAAAAATGCGCAAACGAGTTCAACTTTCTCTCCAAGAAAGGGGTGGACATTTTGAACATTTGTTATAAATGTAAGTTCAATACTTTTTCCCTTAGTTATGTTAAAAGTGCTTTTTATTATTGACATAAAAATAATTATTTTTAAACCTATTGTTTTTGCAAATTAAATTCACAAATCATCAGTACGGGAACTTTTTTGGACACTCGGTATATTATTCGTGTTCGAATAATATAGAATGCCGAAAATAGTTAAATTTGAATTATACCACTGTGTTTGGACTATTTTGGAGCACATTAGACTATCTCCCTTTTTGAAAATTTTAGGATCCTTACAAAATATGGGGCAAGCAATTGTCCACAAAATCTGACGTTATGATAAATAGTATTTTTTTCATATAATAGTCTAAGAACTCTCAACATATTTAGACACCAAGCAACTAAAAATACAACAAGAAAATAAAGAATTTAATTTCTTGATCATATATCCAGAAAAATGAAGGGTACATTTGATGGCTGATAATCACTAGCATTAAGAAAAAATGGTAACCGTTAAAAAATTCGAGATACGATAGTAAAACAGAATTATAATTTTAAAACTCAGTGCTTTAAGCACAAATGGTGTTTTCTTTTGCAACTTAAAATTTATTAATTTCTCTAAGTGAAAGATTATTGGAATTTATGTAAAAAAAATGCGACCATGATATTTACTACTACTATAGTGCTAACTAATAAAGCATTTTACACTCTAGTATGACAATCAACAGTTCACATTTGATTCAAGATATGTAGTGATTGGTGTAAGCAGAGCTTGAAAGGGTGACATAGCGGAGCTCTGTAAGTTGCTGGCATGTTTCGAGTCAATTAACTAGCAAAACTGGCAAAATCCATGAATAAAGAATAGTCCAAGCAGATCTTTGCAATTTGTGTTATTTTGCACCAAATATTTTGAATAGGTAAAAAATAACATTTACATTTCTCTACTTAATCTGTTCAATTAAAAATTTTCCTATTGTTTCTACAATGATTTGTCTACTACTTTAAACTTCGTTTAAATGTTATTTTAATGAGTGCATTGGCATTGCTGCTTTGGATGATATATCGTAAGTACTTGTCATTCTAATAAATGTAATATTTATTCTACAGGAATAACCGATTTTCTAGGAACAAAAAAAACACTTTCAAATTTCGAACACATGGAAATATGGAGGAAGATCAAAATATAAAATTCATTTTAAATACTTTGGATATATTTGAGAAGCAAATTACCGAATTTTACAGACTGAACATTCAAAAATCTGCTACATGTAAGTTGAACAGAAAGTTCCGAAATTTTTGGCAGTCAAATGACTTGTTTCATTCAAACTAGTAAGTCGGCACTTGGCTGATCTCAGCACTGACATAAAATAGTACGTATTCAGTACTTTTATTTTCGTTTTAAAAAATTGAACGAATGACAATTCTGCATTTATTTTCCGATAGAAATTTGCATTTTACGATGGAAGCCATAAAAATATTTAGATTAATAACCTACAAACGACATGTGCAAAATGCAATTCAAAATTTTGTGCGTGCTTTGGCTCATGGAGTTTATTGAAGTAAAAAATATAAAATTAGTAACCTACCAAGATATTAAGAAAATGGATTTTCTTAAATGAACTGAAAGCCAGCATTCAAAAACAGGTTAAATGAAAATCCAACAGGTTAATGAAATTCCAATCTCACAAAGGAACGTCCATCCTCCACCCACTCCCATTCCCGAACATTGTGCTAAGCATACAGATGATGCGCTGTCATCATCTCTATGCTTAGCACAATGATAAGCATACAGATGATGACAGCGCATGTGCACGAGGCTGGAAGCTCCAATTTCAATTACATTTTCAATATTTTTATTTCAAATATTACATTTGGA
>JAOUZG010040590.1:34382-70901 GCA_026289955.1 Argiope argentata
TAGATTTTGCAGTATATTAGTTTAAATATTGAGAAAAATCGAAAAAAATCAAAATATTGAATAAATAATTTGGTTTGTCGGATTCTAGATCCGAACTGAAGTTCGCCGGAAAGAGAAAGATAACAGCGTGTCATTTTAATGGAAAAAATATTTAATTATGTTTTTTACTTAGATTTTTATAAGAACTTTAAGGAGAATGTTGCTCCTGTCTTAAACTGCAAAAATCATTCAAAATTTTATTTCATCTGTCTATAACTTATACAAAATTTTTAAAGAGAAATATGCTTAAGACATCAAGTAAAAATATAAACGACGGCATTAAAGTAAAATTATAAGCGACAAAAATATAAACATTTATTCTAATGATAATTTTTTTTTCATAAAGTGTGCAAAATTGTTAAATTTTGACATTCTATAAGTATTTTGAAAAAAAAGTATATATTTTACCAAAAGCTTATTCCTGAGTTTATAAATTATGTGTCTGTGAAGCTTCAAAAGCTACTTTTATATATTGTAGAAAATTAGGTCAGTTAACAATTAATAACCATCTTTCTACCATGCATTTTCATGAGAAATATTCATTCAGGAGAGATTTAGAAATTATTTTACAACTTTCGATATTAAACATAGAAGTGCCTGATTTCCGTAGAATTTTTAGTTAGGAATAGATTGCATTTAATAAATTTTTCCATAACCATTCTTTTCCACTGAACTACAAAAGTATTTTTTTTAATAATTATATGAACCATCCGATAAAAATGCACTCAAACGCTGCATGTAATGAAACTGAGCAAGTCCTCTGTTCTATTGTCCGCTAGTGAAAAGATAATCAATGATTACTTAAAACTATTTCTTCTAGTTGTTTATCGATGAAACTTCGAAAAAAAAAGTCGTAAACGATGTCATTAGATTCTTTTTTAATGTTTGCCGCTTCTTCGCTTTTGAAAAAGTAATTTATTACTTAGAGTGATTTTCCTCCTAGAATAGCTGCTTTAGAAACTTGATGGGTGATTTTTTTTTCTTTTCTCACAATCATATGTTAGAAATGATTAAGAGAGATTATATTCATCTTATTTTAGTTGATAAAAAAATAAGAAAATAAATTAAAGTTATTTGGATAAGGTAATTAATTATTTCTACACTGCAAGATTTTTTTCTACTTTTATACAAAAAGTTTTTAAATAAGCATAAGTAATAATTCAAAATTTTGATTTTAACCTTACTTTCTAATTGAAATGTATTTTAAAAACGTTCATTGTTTAGCTTAAATTATTTAGTAAAAGACTATCTGCCTTCAAACCAAAAGTATGCGAAGCAAATAAATTAAGCGATCATTAAATTTATCAAAAATAATTGAAAAGTGAAAAAGACAATCATACAAATCTGAATTAATGCAAGGTGTAAAGTTGGTTAAAAACAGTTTCCATGTATACTCAAAAAAATTATCTATGATATTGGTAAAAGTTTGAGTACGAATGATAATTTCGACACAATAACTAGAAAAACTACTTCAACTAAACTTTTAGTGTTTGTTTCAACATCAGTTCATTATTTTAAATCGATTGTATGTCCCATATTTATATTTTATATTTTAATGAAGATAAATATTTTTAGGAAGTCTTTAATAGACATTATGAATCGTTATCGTTCTTTAGTTTGCTTTCTCAAGAAAAAAATTATAATCTACATCATGAGCTGAGAAGAGTAGCAGATGCCTTAGGCTTACATATTACCGATGATCGTTAAACTTTTTTTAATTATAAGAATCGAAAAGGAGTTTCAACACAGAATTAGAATTTTATTTTTAAAAAAAAATACTGAAAAGTGAATAAACAAACTACAAGAAACCTGTTTTAAAACTTTAAAAGTACTATCTGTTTTAAAGCTTTCTTTCTGAAAAACTTTCTTAATTTTTTTACAGTTTGAAACAAAATGTTTCAGATCCTACCAAAAGTGCTTTAAAACAAATAAGTACTCATCTATCAAATAGAGTCAACGTTTATGATTCAGGTATAATAGCATTTTGCTTAATAATGTGAAATATTGCGCCATTTTATATCATACAATATGACGCAATACTGTGAATATTGTTAAATGTATTGCGCAGTATATGTGAGCTGCTGGAAAAATTACACAATTTCACATTTAAAAAATAAAATTATGAATATAGAATTGATCTTTATTTGTATTTTTATTCAAGATTAAGCAGCAATAAATGAAATGAAATGCCTTTATCTTATGTTGTTCAAGAACATTGTAGCATGAATAGTGCATTGAGTTTGATTCATTTTTCTTCATTTTATTTTTACATTTTTGACTGAATTACATAGCAATAATAAAATTTCTACAAAATACATATGCAATATCTCGCATTGTACTTGAGTATAAGTCTGTTTAATAAAATAGTCAAGTGTATTTTAAAATAAATTTTAAAAATATATCTAAAATTTTATTGAAGTCGTATTGTGGAACATTGCACGAATACCACTAAAAGACCTTTCTGTATTTTTTAAATATATTTTAAGCAATAACTTGATCCGAAGTAAATGAGGAAAAATGTTAGAATTTTAATAAATTTCTATTTAAAATTCTGATGTATAAATAATTTTTATGCAATAACATGATCCGAAGTAATTAAGGAAAAAACGCTAAAATATTGTTTAATTTTTAATTTTTATTTTTTAATGTTTTTTATTTATTTCCAAGAAATAATAAAATACCAAATATAGTAACTCTGTCTAAATATCTGCTTTGTAGGGCGCTTTGAACATTTTTTGCCCCATGCATTATGCAGGTCATATGACACATAGTACATATATAAACAGTGTCATGTTAAAATATAAATTGTTGGGTTAAGATATTTGTTTGAAATAAATAGTTATTTATACAAATAAGTTAACTTGAAAATCCATTAATAAATTGAGATTGAACTACCACAGCGGTTTCGTCAATATAAGCGTAGTGTCCACACAAGAGATTCTCGTGTTAATGCTAAAATCGACTAATGTAAGGCTGTTTCCCAAATTAACATATAATGACTTATACCAGTTACGAATCTACTCTCTCCTCTAAACAGGAAGTGGTCTTTACCTAGTAGTTACACGATATAATTTAATAAGCAATCTGTGAAGTAATTAAAATGTGTAGGTATCTAAAATGCAAGGACAGGATTTTGGAAAATTTCTGACGGCAATTGGTAGTAGGTTGTGTTTCATGATCAGGCCATTAACTAATCAAATTAAGCAAATTGTATGACAAATTTTGTATTTAAGCTCATATTAAAGCAAATGACTTTAAAAATTCTTCATCAAATAAATAAATAAATAATATTTTTATAATCCTTAGTTAAATTTTAATTATAGGAAATTTCAAACAAAAGCTTCAAACACTGCATTCAGAAAAAGCAACTTTTTACCTTCAAAATATCAAATATATTTAAATCTTCAAATGTATTTAATTATCTTCCATTGCTACATTTAGAATTAAAGGATTCCATTGGCTGTAAGACCGATTCTCTGTTTTAAAGTTTCACGAATTTTAGATATAGATCTCGGAATTTTGTGACACTTATGACGTGGACAATACTTGATCTGATCCAGTTTTCCGCATCATATAAATCAAACATTTGTTTGTCGCAGTGTAGCCAATTTTGGCTTTTGGATCAATAAACCCTAATATCCATCCATCCGTATTTTTTAACCGTTTGAGTGACTTGCCATAAAAGTAAGTATTCTTCCGTACTCAAACGGTTGATTATGAAAATGGTGAATTACGGAATATTCTCAAGTAATGCGGAAATTTTTTCTATGAACAATATTTTATATAATTTGGTCCCGAACTCATGACTCTCCAATCTTACAAAAGATACAAATTAACAAAGAATACTTTTAAGATTAGATGAAATTTGCTTACGCTTTTTATAGATATTGTAAATGATTTTCAGTTAAAACAACGATTCTGAAGAATTGCATTTAAAAAACACAATAGAATATCATGATAAATCAAGATGAAATTATCTGTGTCAGATAACGTAAACATTCCATATATACATAGGATTCGAGAAACAGTTTATTTTAAGTTTGGTTATGTTAGTTTATTTTATTAAAGTCTCATTTGGAAAAGCATAAATTTCATTTATGGTCGGAAGCCGGAATTATAAACCTCGGTCAGATGAAAAGCACGCTTCTGCATCAAACCAGAGGGAGGAAGTTTGAATCAAGACATAAGATACAACAGGGACTGGGCCCATATACACGACGGATCTTTAGTGAAATGATGTTTCGAATCTGGAACCCTGAGCGAAATGTGTAATGGAACCTGTGGGTTTCATTTCCTAAATAACTCATACTTATCACATTTTTTTCACTGTTACCTATATTGAAAACTATGATTTCAGATAAACCCTTTATCACAGCTGTGTCTTTTTCCTCAATACTTAATGAGAAACCAAAATATTAAAGTATTCTACTGATCTGAATAGAAATCACTACTCTATTCATTTTTTACTTTTTAATATCAGAAGACTGATTCTGTTACTACGTAATTGAGTAAGATGAAAAAATGACTGCACTCTACATTAGAAGTATTTAAAAGAAAATCTCATACGTTTTAAAAATATATTTCGAAACGTTAATATGAAACACTTCTGGATTGTTTTTGCACCAGCAAAAAATCTGAACAAATGTAACTGATTTCAAAATTTTCTGTATTCCTAAAATAATAAAATCTCTATACTGCTTCGTCAAATCTCAAGACATTCTAATAATGAGGAATACAAAATGCATTCAATAAAATATTTCATCTTGTAACAAGTACGAAAAAGGAATTATATTTATTTTTTAGTTCAATTGTTTCATTATACGAAATAAGAGAAAGAAAACTGTTCGTGGATGAAAGTCTAATATTTCAAAAGTCTTATTTTCAGTGTAAATTTTGTGTAATTAGCTAAATGTCGCAAGTTTCCTTTTAATTTTTCAAATTATTATCCATATTATCTAACTAATGCAATATGCCCGCGTATAACTAAAAGTAAATTGTTGTTGCGTAAAGATAAATGCATATGAATTTTATAATTTTTATTAGTTTTATTTAATGATAAATATGTACTATTTCAATGTATTAATTCAAAAGCAGATTCAAAATCACCAACTTAATTGCAACTTTCAAAAACATTGGCATTGATATATGGTACTTGTACCAAGTTTTATTTATATTCGTGGTTTTATAAATTCATTTTTGAGTCTCATCAAAACTGCTCTTGAATGTAAATCCTATAATTCATTACTTTTTTTAACAAAAAATATGTGTGTTTTGAATAGCTGTAATTAAAATGTTTAAAAAGGTATTATAGCTGCAAAAAATTTCTAAAAACCTTTTTAAGCGTTTTTGTGCATGAATTTAAAAGGTGTTAAATGGTTACATTACAAAAAAATAATATTCCCATTGACACATAATGACATCATAATTGAGTGTTTTAAGATTTTTATGTGTTGATCAGTTTTCCAGTAATCGCTGTCAAAATAATTAAAATGTCAAGGAATGCAACTAGAGAAAATAATTCTTACCATAGGTTTGATTCGTAAAAGCTCAATAGCTGATGACCTATAGTTTTGAAGTATTATTTCTACAGAATCAACTGGTATGTTATTGGTGCCAACATGCACTAAAATTTATATAATACTTTTCATTTACTGTTGAAATTCTACTGGCTAACCTCTCAATAGCTACACCTCAGTAAAATATAATATTCAAATCCTAGGATAAATGCCCTTTCAAGCCTTCAATCATCGAATAAACAATCAAAAGAATATTCATTGTAAGACAAATATTCTTAAAGTTTTTCTCATAAAAATTGGTTAAAAGCAATAAATATCTGATAGTAGGCACACTAATAAGATTAAGGCACAAGTTATTCTAACATCAAATAGAACAAAGTCAATTCAATATTGAGATAATTCCAAATTTTATAAGCTATCACATGATTGATACACTTTCAACTACAACAAGTACAACTTAGTAACTAAAAAAAAATTCCATACATATGTAAATTTTTTAAAATTTTTTTTATACAATTGAAAGTAAAATTTACTGCAAATAAAATAAGAGAACTAGTAAAATTCTTCTCCCTATTTAGCCCTAATGAACAGAATAATTAAACAGAAAAATATTGAAAATAATCAATGATAAATAAATACATAAGGCTATGCAATTAAATTCAGAAAAACTTTTTATATGATAAAAAATATCAAAAAACACTAATCAAACTTATTTAGTTTTTACATTAAATAGTACTGCCTTAAAAATAATAGCTTTAAGTAAACGATGAAATTTATAACAAATATCAAATAAATTTTCTTAAAGAGATTAAATAAGGAAATAAATAAAAATAAGGCCTTTAAAGTTTTCTTCAACAAGGAGTTGATGATAATCAGTAAAGTTGTCTTCCTCTCGTAACAAAGTAATGAATATTTAATGAAATGGCCCGCTCAATAACAGAATGATAGTCACGTGATGTTGACATCATTGGTCAACTCCGTCACTTTTGTTCAACTTTCTACCGGGAGTAAATTTCCTTGGCGATAACCCTTGGTAACCATCCACAGTAAAGTAAGTACCCCCATTTCACAGATAGTATATGCAATATACATATTCTATTTATATCCATTTTAATTCAGTTTAAAATTTCGTAACCTCGATCACTCAGTGATTTTGGTGTTATAACTGAATAATATTTCATAGTTTGGTTTACTAATTGTATTTAATTTGCTATTAAGTTTCATTTAAACTGATGGAACTACATTATCTTTAGCTACTTACTCTATTTTAAGCTCGAATGTGTTGCAAAAGGTTGTCTTGAAGCTTGGCGGGATTTTTTTCTCCCCCAATACAAGTGTTTATATAAGCATTAAATATGTTTGTATATGTGTTTATGTAAGCATAACATAAATTTTATTCATCCAATCAAGTTCAAGTAATTTTTTTTAAACTTGTGGTGGATGACATTTTATTTTAATTCAGTTTTTTTCAAATATTAATTCATTAATTTGGTTAATTAATTCAAAACTAACTTTCTCGCCAAAAATTTTCATTTCCCCGTCGCCAAATAAATAACGAATTCAGTTTGTTTTTCCCAACAGTATTGAGGTTAGGCTTAACATGTTTTCGTCCTATTATTTCAAACGATTCTGTTTATTTTCATAATGTTTGAAGCATTTAATATTAAACATTGTTAATTAATAGATTTTCCGATTTATTTTGAAGTACTTGCGAATTAAAATAATACAGAATAAAGGAAATTAGAATTTTCTAATTTGCATTTCTGTCCCCAACTTATGTAGAAAATTATTTCATTTTGCGTTGCTACAATTGACTTTGAATCATCAATTGGCATTGAAAATTCAATGGTAATTTAATTTTTGATCAGTTATTTATAATTATAATTGTTACGCCGGGATAGTTGGAATCTATTACTTTTTTCAGGGCAGCTCTTAATTGTTTTAATTAATGCTCCTAGTTTAAATGTAAATATTTGAATCATTTATGTATATACCATAAGCCATTATTTATGTGGAAAAATTGTAATTTCAAATAAAACAGGTTAAAATGGTCATTGTGCCCCCGAGTTTGCCGCCAATATGGCAACCCAACACAATCCTCTTGTAGTAACCCTAATAATGTTTTGTTTACTTCTTCCTACAATGGTTGAGTTGTACATGAGCTTCAACTCTTTTTAATAAATTTCCTATAAATAAAATGTCCTATTAAATCCACTCTTTTTGCGTCTCTCTCAATTATTTGCTATTTACTGTTCATGTTATCCACACAGTCTTTATGTTCAATGTGCTAGCGAAACTACTAGTTTCCCGCTCCCGTGGCTAGCGATGCCGTAGGATGTTTTTTTAAGTTGAAAAATTCTGCCCGGTGACTTCCGATCTGTTGAAGGCACTGGGTCTGAAAAATAAATGAATGCTTATCGGTTAAAAAAAATCATAATTATATTGCGAAAAGATTTAACCGTAACTATCCCAAAGAAGTATTTGTTTACTTTGTCCGCCATCTTTATTGGCGACTTGGCATCCTTGGCGCTGCAAGGGGCTCTCTAAAAGTAACTTTTACCATAAAATATTATTTTCTTTATGTTTCAGTAACAAAGATTTGGTGTGATGATTTGTGGTTCTTTTTATTAAAAGAAAGATGTTCTTAACTTAATCATAAGCTTTATTTAGTCATTGAAAATTTGTTTATGGTCACAACAAATACTCTGTATTTTTTAAAAAACTTAACAATCTTGAACTTTAATCTGATAATACATGTTTTTATCTAATGTTAATAAATTTACAATTGTTAACTAAGGTTAATTTTTATTAATAAAAATTAAGTTAATTTTTATTAAAATCAACTGCCTAAAATTAGATTTACATCACCATACAATTAATAAATAATAATAAAGTATTTGAAAATGTAATGTAAAATATTAAGATGTTTTCAGGTAAATAAAATGTTTACTTAAAGAAGAAAAATAATTACTTTTAATTAATGCAAAAAAAGCAAAAATCTGAACATGATGTAAGTCAACAAACTCAGATATTTATGCTTTGAAAACAAAAAATTATTTTCGAAAATAGTTTACTTGTTTTTGCTTAGTATAATAATATCTAAACAAGAAAAGAAAAAAAAATAAACTTTCCAGGAATTGCCGGAGAGCAAAAGAATGTACGACAGATTTTGAGTTTGCCAAGATTTGGGATATGTCACCAAAAAAAGGTATCTTTACACCACATGGCTCATGGGGCATACACTTATTCAGCCAAGAAATATATAGCTGGCCCCCTCTGTTTATATACCAGCTCTATGGTTCCAGGCCCATAGAAAAGCTAGTACTTTTCTCGTAGGCTCCAGTCAGTGTGTGTTGAAGAAATCCCCATCAAAATCTCATTGTATATAAGCACTGTGAAAAAATATTTCCCCTATCCAAATCTTATGGTATTTAAGACTAGGGATAATGGTTTCCCTCTCTCTTTATGCTCCTGCTTTTGTGCTGGGCTGTGAATGGATGTGCCTCATAAATAAATCGTAATATCCCGGGATGGAATTAAGTAAACAAAAATTCAGTGTCATTTATGTCATCAAAATCACCTTCCATTTTTAATGAATAATAATGTTACTATATATATATATATATACATATATATATATATATATATATATACCGGGTGGCCAGAAATAAAACACCCCTACTCTGACCTCCCTGGATATCGAACTACTCAGTGTAAAGGCTTGAAAATTTGCGGACATACTATTCAAAAAATGGGGAAACGGATTTCACGAAAAAAAAATTTAGTTCCAGAAATCACCGATAGGTGGCGCTGTACCACTGGACGTATGCTGAAAAGACACAAAAACACGTTTTAAACACATTTTATTTGAAAGTACCAAGCATACATGAAACAAGGACGTTATCGATGCAGGGAATGCTGCTCAATATGGTTCCCTTCCTGAAGATGTAAAATGTGAAGTCTGTGGACAGCTTGTTCAACTGCGGATCGTAACTGGTCATCTGAGATGCTTCTCACATGCAGACTGATACTCTCTTTCAAATCTTCCAAGGTTATCAGACGTTCTCGATAAACAAGGTTTTTTAAGTGTCCCCAAAGCCAAAAATCACACGGATTAAGATCCGGTGAACGAGATGGCCAAGTTGTCGGAAACGCGCGACTGATTATTCTGTCAGTGGTGAAATGTTGGCGAAGAAACTGTTGCACAGGGAGTCCAATGTGTGGAGGTGCTCCATCTTGCATAAAAGTAATGGTGTCAAGGCATTGGCGCTGCTGCAAATGGGGTACAACAAATGTTTCGAGCATCCTTTTGTACCTGTTGGCCGTCACGGTACATGTCTCAAGGCCATTGGAAGTAACCTCTTCGAAAAAGAACGGTCCAAGGATGAATGTGGCTGTGAATCCACACCAGACTGTAACTTTCGGTGAGTGGAGTGGAATCTCTTGGAAGGTACGGGGGTTTGTCGTGTCCCATATGCGACAGTTATGGGTGTTCACTGTTCCACTGAGGTGGAAATGGGCCTCATCGCTCCACAGAATCTGCCACGGCCACGATGCATCCACTTCAACTCTAGCAAGAAATGTCAATGCAAAGGTCAGTCGCATCTCCCTGTCTGTGGCCAGCAATTGTTGATTAGGGCGGATTTTGTACGGGAAACAATGCACCATTTTTCTGAGTACGTTCCACACTGTGCTATAGGGAACACCCAAGTAGACACTGCACGTGCACTACTGCAGCCTAAAACATTATCCATTGACTGTTCAACAATACCGGTGGCAACATCTTCAACGACATCTGAACGAACCGGTTTGCGTCCTCGACCAGGCTGAACTTCAAGATGTCCAGTTTCCTCGAATCGAGCGATCATTCTCCTGAGAGCTTGTGGAAGCAATGGTCCCTTACGCAAATCCTTAAGTCGGCGAAACTCTCGAAGTGCTGCTGGAGCATTTCCTTTATTCTCGTAAAACAACTTCACAAGCAAAGCGCGTTCTGGCAGCGTGACAGCCATCACTAATAAGAATGACATTCCCCACCTTTTAACATGGCTTCTAACCATGCTTTATGCAAATTTTTCTGGTTACAGTATGAAATTGCAGTTACAACGGGAGTTCTAGCTTCTTTACTATTTTTATTTTCCATAAGGGGCAGAAAAATTAAAAAGGAAGCATGGAAGCATTCCATTCCGCATAAACATTTTAATTTTTATTATTATTTGTGTCTTTTGATCATAGTTCCAGTTGTGCAGCGCCACCTATCGGTGATTTCAGGAACTAATTTTTTTTCGTGAAATCCGTTTCCCCATATTTTGAATAGTATGTGTACAAAATTTTGAGCCTTTACACTGAGTAGTTCGATATCCATGGAGGTCAGAGTAGGGGTGTTTTATTTCTGGCCACCTTGTATATATAGTCTACCCTAAAGTGCTTGAATAATAAAGTCAAGAAATACAGTAGATATTATTTACACTTCTTTATAGATCATTCAATTTCAATGAATCTATTCATTGTCGACAAGAAAATAAATTTCGTTCTTTCCATTATTCAAAATTAAACAAGATAGTTATTTCATATGATATCTCCAAAATTATTTCTTCTGCAACAATGCGCAGTGTACCAGCCAGTATCTTATATATTATGGTCCACTTGAAAATGATTATGCATTCACTTATTTCATTTTTTTTCTTTCAAGTCATCTTTATCTCTTTAGAAGCTTCCAATTATATGATATATATCCAAGTTCAACTGCATTTTCATATGTCAAATTAGTTCTTTTTTCTTCTTAGAATACAGTGGCACAGGAAGTTCTTTCAATTGTATTTAAAATATACAAAATTGCTTTGATTTTTGAAATACTGGTTCCATTCATTCCTTCATCAAAGCAGTGGACAAAACATCTAACATTTTTCATTACATATTCATCCATTTTTCTGTAAGGAATAACATCTGTCTTCAGTTGACTGCAATCTATCTTCATTTATTGACCCGATTGATAAATGTAAGTTAAACCATTCAGACAGTTTCGAATTACTTATGTCATTAGCCTTACAATTTTTACTGAAAGTGATTTGGATCAATGCAACATTATATTTGGAAATTACTCTTTCTTCACATTTTTTTAATTGAGACAATTGAAAATGTTTTTAAAAAATATTCTCTAAGTTATTAAACTGCCTACTGAACAAATGGGTTTGCAGATCATTTGATACAGGGATTAGGATTGATTTTATTACTGATTCTAGATTGCAAATAATTTTTTCAACTTAATAAAAAAAGTATTAAAGCTCATTATTCCATTCTAATTATCTTTATTTTAAAATAATAAAAATTATGCTTCCATTTCATTTTTCTACAATATTTTATTCTATATCTTCATAGAATTTTTTTTAAAAATAATTTAGTCAAAACCTTAATTTTAAAAGGTAAAGTATGTATACAAAATATATAAATTTTTAAGGATAGATTTTCATATTTTCACCATCATCCAGGGTTTTTTTACACAATAGCCAAAAAATAGTCATCACTCACTTGATATTTATCCACTCATTATTTGAATTAGTTAAAATAATATTAATATAGCATTTTTTAAAGTGGAGTAAATGTCTCACTTTGTAAATGGTTTGGTTAACTACTAACATTAGTATATTAAAATAGTGAATGCTTGTGAAGCAAATCACTTTTATTTCATGAATAATTATTGTAAAATCAAAATGAGAAGATATTGAGTTTCCACAAAGAGAGAAAAAAATATTTTGAGAAAATGTTATGGTGCTGAATAAAATATGGCTTAAATACTATGCAAAAATGAACAATTGATTTTTTTTTACAATGTTAATTGAACATTCCATTGTACTAACGTAGAATAAACTAAGATTATTATAATAAATTCAAAAATGTTTTTTTAATTAAAAATTACATTCCAAATTATCTTTAAAAGCTTTTACTTTTGTGAATCATCATAAAGGTAGAAATTTCAGCATTTTGAAAAAATTTATGAAGAGGAGGGAAAATAGTTAAAATATCCAGGAAATAAGAATTTCTTAGGGCAAGTTTTCTTTAATAATATTATTACACCAGTTATTTATTTATAATTAAATGATTTATTACCTTTTCGGATTTAGTTTTGCTACTTTCTATTAAAATTCTCGTTTTGAACATCAATAATGGAAATTTAGTTCTCATGTGCATAAATAAATCGATTTAAGCATTTATGAAACAAAACAAAAAGAATGGGATAAGAAATATATGTATTTTTAAAAAATACTACTTTTTAAAATCATACAACATTAGTCAGCTTATACATATGTTGATTTTTAATATAGTATAAATCTTGTTTCAACAGAACAAATATGAGTTTTTATTAAATAGAAAATATCAAGTACTTTAATGACTTCTTTGGTAGAAATTTACTGTACGGTCACCCTTGGCGAATATTTCAAAATCCCGCCAAAAGTCGCCATTCTGGCGACTTCGAAGCGAGATCCAATGACGCGCGTATCTGGAGCTCCGCATATTGCGGAACCGGAGATTTTTTCAAATGGAAAAAATAAATTAAAAGAGCTGAAAGACAAAAAGAGAAAGAGAAAGCCAGCCCCTGCCAGCCGGACGCGCCCTTTTCAGGGCTCCAGTGGAGAGGAGATATCTAGCGGACCATCGTCTGATGAGGACATGGAAGTAGCCACCATCAGCCAGCGAGCCACCGCCACCAGCGACCAAGCCGCCACCATCAGCCAGCGAGCCAACACCACCAGCGACTTAGCCACCACCAGCACCAGAGGAGGAGACCTGGAGCCACCACCAGCCGTGGAAGTGCCAATTGGAAGTGCCGACCACCAAGCAGTGAATCAAGATTGTGCTATAATTAGTGATAGTGCCATGTGCGTGGATGTAAATAATGTGTGTGTGCAAGATAGTGCTATCGCGAGGGCTCAAGCCTGTGCCAATTTTTGTGAGCGACCAGTGTCCCCGTCATCCCTCCAGGTGTCCGAGGATTACATCGCAAAAAACCACCTGGAGATCATCCAAGCGATAGCAACAAAGAATACCCTAGGCAGTTAGGCGCAGGCTATTCGGTGTCATCATGTTGGCAGTAGCGAGTACGCTCAAGTAATGAATGAAATCAATCGGGTGAGTGCAGTTTTAAAAAATCTATTAGATAAGTTAGGCATCCCCCTCTTCAAACTCCCTGTGAGTATTGGAGAGGTAAATTTAATTTGTAAAAGAGTTCACGAGGCTAATGCAACCTCTAACAGTGAAAATGCAAACATTAATGATAAAAATGTTGTTATTGATAAGAATGCTATTGTTGATAATAATGCTATTGTTGATAATAATGCTATTAATGATAAAAATGTTATTGTTGATATAAATGTACCTAATGATAAAAATGTCAGTACTAATGTTAAAAAAGTTAATGAATGTACAAATTCTGTCAGTAAAAATGGTAATAATGATAAAAATGTGAAGCAGTCGCCTAGGCGAAAATTAAGTAATTTTGAAATGATTAATAGAACCAAAGTAGAATTAAAGGTAAACAAAAAAAGAACAGCGGACGAGGAAGGCTTTATAGCCCCACCCCCGCATTTAACCAGGAAAAATAAAAATGCAAAAACTAATAGTAATGATATAGAAATTATAACTCAGCCTGAAGGCTTAGAAGAGGTTGCATTAGACGACGAGGTCGATGCTGAGTCTTCACCTGCACAGCCAAAACGAAGAAGAATACCGCCCTTCTTCGTTACACCTAGGGCAGATTGGAAATTTATGCTAAATATTTTAAAATTAGAGGCCCCTTCTTTGCGCTCACAAATGAGCAACAAATTTTTAAAATTAACTGTCGACACTGAAGATGAGCACCGAAGCCTCTCCCGGCTCCTCGAAGTACAAGGTGCAGAATTTAAAATTTTCATGTTGAAATCAGATAGACCCCTAAAGGTCGTACTTCGAGGACTTCCCTCCTGCACTCCTATTGAGGAAATCAAAGAGGAATTGAACAAGGAAGGCTTTGCAGTTGTAAGCATTACTCAACTGTCAAAATTTCAGACTAAGTCTCCAATGCCGTTATTCTATGTGCAAATCACAAACGGCCCTCTGTCTGACACAATTTACACGCTGACTGAAATGTTTGGCACTAAAATTTCAGTCGAGCGATACAGAGGTAGAAAGGGGCCCTCTCAATGCTGGCGGTGTCAGGGGTTCTTTCATAGCTCTGAAGCATGCAAGCTTCCTATGAAATGTGTCAAATGTGCAGGACCTCACAGGGCTAGAGATTGTCCTCTAGCCTTCGAGGATAAACTTAAGTGTGCTAACTGTGCAGGTGATCACGCGGCGAACTGGCGCCAATGCCCCAGATTCCCTAAGACTGGTGGTCGACAACAAGCCACCAATAAATTACCAAAAAACAACACCCCCTCCAATCAATTCATTTGGGATCCACCCAGGACGCATCGACCTCAAATTAATTCCAGGAAGGTAAATGAAAATGTGTCGTTCGCTCAGGCTCTAAAAGCAGAGTCTGAGTTTCCTTCTCTGACTGTACCAAAGGAGCGTGAACCAACCACCTCAGTTGTCAATAATTCTATTCCAAAACAGTCGGTCCCAGTTGATGCTGTTAATACCAAAATTTTTACCGACATCTTTTCAGGTCTAGCTGTTTTGATGAGAGAAGATTGGTGTGATGCACCTCTTCAACTCCAAGCCTTTAAATTGGCTCTCCCGTCAATCCGTGCAGCATCACACGGAGCTGACATGGCATATTTCCTTTTCGAGAAATATGTCAGCCTTAGTAACGGCGGTCCCGCACTTTAACTTTCACTCTCTTCTCGACAATAGACTTGCATAATCTTAAGATCTGCACTTGGAACGCCAATGGTTTGCGTGACAAGATCGCTGAAGTTCGTGACTTTGTTTTAGAACAGCAGCTTGATGTATTCTTAGTCCAAGAGACCATGCTCCCTCCGGAGTACACACCCCTAATCGCTAATTATCGGGTCTACAGAAATGATAGACCCGTAAAAGTAAATATAAGAAATCGGCGCATTTTCGGAGGCACTTGTATTTATGTTAAATCAATAATTGATCACCACGTCATCCCTACCCCCTGTTTATCGGGGATGGAAGCGACAATTATTGAAATTAAGTTAGGAAATATCCCACCCATCAAAATTGTGTCAGGTTACGTGAGGACTGGGGGTCCACGTAACAACAACTTTCTGGGGGATTTCAAAAAACTTTTAAGTTTAGGCCAAAACGTCATCATTGCGGGCGACATGAACGCAGGTCATGTCTCTTGGAACAACTACAATAACACAGCAAAAGGTATTGCGCTGTTTAAATTTTTATCTAATGTAGACGGAGTCAATGTTTTGGCGCCCCACTTTCCAACCCACATTAATCATGTTAGTGCAAATAACTCCGTTCTAGATATCGCTATATTAAAGCGAATTCCTTTCAACTCTGAAATTAGTTCTAAATTTACTAGATTCAGATCACCTTCCGGTAGTTTTGACTTTTAATACCGGAAAATTTTCTCTAAATTCACCAGCACAATTCTCCACCAACTGGGAGAACTTTCGGCATATCTTAAATTCAAAACCCCTTCCCCCTTTCAAAATTAATAGCAATGATGACGCAGAATTTGCAGTTGGTTGTCTAGGCAAAATTTTAACCGAGGTACTCGCAGAATCCTCAAAACCAAAATTTAAGAAACCTCCAGAAAAGCTTCCTTTCGAAATCCAATCAAAAATTAAACTGCGAAATTACTGGCGCAGAATTTGGCAGCGCTCTAGAGATCCGCAAGCTAGACGCAATCTGCGACAGCTCCAGACCGAGATAGAAGGGTTAAAAGTAGGTCACTTCGAGCAACGGCAAGCTAATAGACTCCAGGAATACAATGAAGACGTGCAGGCATTGTGGCGCCGCACCTCTTTTCTCCGAAAACCATTCACTCCGATCCCCCCGCTGCGGGGGGAAACGGGGGGAACTTGCCCTTGCTCCTATTGAAAAGGCGGAAGTCTTGGCAGATAGCTTACAGAACCAGTTCGAGCCACACGCTGACCTGTGGACAAAGAATGTCCCGTTAAACGATTACGTCAGCGATCAGCTGGGGAGATATCTAACAGCGCCACATGTAAACAACTTGGAGCCGGTTGTGCCTTCGGAGCTCTTGATTTTTATTAAGAACCTGAAGCCCAACAAATCGCCTGGATTGGATCTGATTACTAATCGCATGATTAAAAATTTGACCCCTAAATTTATTTTATATTTAACTTATTTAATTAATAGAATGATGGATCTTTGTTTTTTCCCCGATAGTTGGAAAACAGCTGTGGTTGTCCCAATTCCAAAACCACGATCTGATTTGTCTTTACCTCAAAATTTCCGTCCCATCTCGCTACTTAGTAGCTTGAGTAAAGTGTACGAATCTGTGCTCTTGAAACGCCTGAATCAATTTCTCAGCGACAAAAATATTTTAATTTCAGAACAATTTGGCTTTAGAAAAAATTTGTCGACGAATCACCAACTAGTTCGTGTTACAGAATTGATTCAAGACGGCTTTCAAAAGTCTACAACCACAGGTGCACTTTTTCTGGACGTAGCCAAAGCCTTCGATAAAATTTGGCACGATGGCTTATTATTCAAGCTCATGCGACTTGATTTTTCGGCTCAATTTGTCAAAATTTTACGCTCGTATCTAACTTCACGTAATTTTAAGGTACGAGTAAACAATGTAATTTCTTCCCCCAGACCAATCCTAAGCGGTTGTGCACAAGGAAGTTTACTCTCCCCAACTATTTTTAACATTTATGTGAACGATCTACCGAGAGCTAGGAATTGTCACTTAGCGATTTTCGCAGACGATACCGCCATCCTTACACAGCATAGGGACCCACAGACAGTCATACACAACATTCAACATTACATGACCTTTCTACAGTGCGGGCTCGAGGGCTGGAAGATAAAAGTCAATCCAACTAAATGCGCGTGCCTCCTCTTTACTAACAAGAAGAAAATGCCCGATCTAGAACCTATCCAAATTTTTGGCCAGCCCGTCCCCTTTGTAAATGAGTACAAATACTTAGGGTTGTTACTAGACGCAAAATTAAGCTTTAATAGTCATATTAAAGCAGCCCACACCAAAGCAACTATGATGAGTAAAAAACTCTACAGCTTTTTCTCTCCTCGGAGCAAGCTATCGATTAGGCTCAAGCTCCTGCTCTACAAAGCCATAATAAGACCAACTGTAATGTACGGTTCCCAAATTTGGGGGGCCACTTCAGCAAAAAATATTAAGAAGTTGCAAGTTCTACAAAATGGACAACTGAGGAGAATTGTGAACGCTCCCTGGTACGTCAGAAACAAAATTATTCATGACGACCTCCAAATTGATCATGTTTCGGAATTTATCAAAAGAACATCAATTAAGTTCTTCGAAAAAATACCCCAGATTCGTAACGAGTTACTTCAACTACCTGTATACGACCAAACAAAGCCTAGCTCTCGTAAGAGGCCTAGAGCTGCCATTGATAATGTATTTGTCAACTTCCCAGCCGTCAAAAAGCTGAGGACTAATTAACTCGTTACCAATCTGGCGTCTTAAATTTTCAAAATTATACCTGTTTAGGCCATAGATAGCTACGATGTGCTACACACGATATTTCCTGGAATTATGTATTTTTTCTAAACTAAGCAAAATAACCCAACCCAGAATTAGAAGGCACGTGCAACGTAACTCCATTAAATTTCTCAATAGTCCCATAAATAGTATATACCTATTATTTTAATTATCTTAATTATTTACCAATGAAAAAAAATGTTAATTACCATCTTTGACGTTAGAGCTTTTTTGCGCTCGTCTAAACTAGTTCAATTAATTTTAATGTACCCCCAACTTACAAATTAAAGTATTATTCAAAATTATGATGTGGAGGTGCTCGTGACCACTTTGTCACACCGCGGAACTCCGAAACATCACGACGTTGCCGTTGCCGTAAAACAAAATCAACCTCACCATATATCACGGAAATTCAAAAAGGGGAAATTCAATTTTTCGGCAGGTTGCCAGAAAAAATTATTTATCGCCAACTTTTGAAAAATTCGCCAAGGGTGACCGGTAAGTAAATCTGATCCACTTCTTTGAAGATGTTTGGTCATTATGTTTTTTAAACAGAGAATAAGTCATATTTTATCAAAAACAATGCTAAACATATATTGCAAAAAGAATTCAAATATATATATGTGTGAGGATTTTTGCTATATATGTTTTTAAACAACATTTTTCTCTACAATCATATTTTTACACATACAAATGTTTCAATTTTTATATATATTTAAAATAAATAGTATTTATCAATATTATATTCTCAATGCATTAATGAACAATACAAGAATAATTTAAAATAACTCTTTTATAATATATTTTTTTTCAATTAGGCAAAAACAAAATAGTCAAAGCTGCAAATAAGAGGTTATAGATTTTTATTAATGCAATTTTTAGACCATGAAAATTAAGCTGTATTATTGCTAATACAAATGCTAGCAAACAACAAAATCAAAGCACGCCTGTAGTTATAAAAATAATTATGTTCTATAACACTACTTTATTACCTAATTAGATTACAAAAAAGAATAGAAATTACCACATTCTAAAAATTTAACTTAATTTCTTTAAACATTTAGCCTTATACATAAAAAAATGAGCATTAAAATTAATATTTAATTGCATAAAACAAACTGAAATACTTTTCAAATAGCCAAATATAAAATTAAAACAACATCGAATTGGCATTTCGAGTAAAACATCAATTTTAGCTTCCACTAAGAATTTTAATGAATCTTGTAAGTTCACTGTATTACTCAGTAAATTTGCTAAATTTTATCTAACAAACCATTAGAAGATAAAAGTGAATTTTGAGTTGACTCAATAGTTTTTTGCCTTTTAATTGATTATAAAAATAATGCGACAATGGAAAATTCAGCTTTCCAAGCTCTCTGTGTTATTAGTCGCAGTCAACAATCATACCATCATTTCTAATCAAAAATTATATTCGTAAAACGAAATTATGAGCAAATATAAATAAATCATATCCACGTTATTAATCCTTTTACTAAGAAAGAACGCGCATAAATAAGGCCAGCCGTCTTCACAGAATCATTACTGTTTAGACCCGAGAGTCATTCACACAATGCCTTAAAACTAAATTTTCACCCTTTGGCGCGAAAAGCTTTTCCTCAAGCAACTACAAATGTGATGCATCTTTCCCCTGTTTCCATGGCTACCAGAATGAAACCCGTCCTTATAGAGATACTTCTCTCTACCCTCGCTTCTAATACTTCCTCCCACTTCGGACTCTACAGGAGGATTCAAGCGTCTCGGTTCTGCCGATAATGTTGCAATAATCAATAATTGACATTTGCTTTTCACATCTGATTGAAATTAAAAATAACTCAGCTTACATACATAATTTTACGTTTATGTATTTAACATACATTAAGTTTATATAAATTTTCAATTAAAAAAATGGTGGGATGACGGTGAAGAATTTTTGCCTCCACAACCTGTAATTTCCAGGAATGAACATTCCCATGCAACAGTAAATGATAAAGAATATTCCGCCTGTCGAGCCAGTGATAACTTCAGAGGAGGCAGATCTAGGAACAATGATAAATATTTTTTTAATAGAGGGAGAAGAACATTTTCACGAGGCTGTCATATGAAGAAACTTTGCGAGACGATTGTAACGAGAGAGAGTGGCGATCAAACGAAGAATTCTCCGAAATCCAGATTGATTCAATTGATGTAGGTAGAGTCATTGGTCGTGGTGGCGCAAAAGTACAGGAATTACAAAAATAAACCTTTACGCGAATTCATATCTATCAAAATAGATATGTAAATGGATCTGCATCAGTTCGTCTAACCGGATCGTCAAAAAGCGGCAAAAATGATCGAAGAATTAACCGTGGGATTTGACAGAATAACTACAAACATAAAGTTGTGTAATTTCGATAATTCTGGAAATACATCATCTTTTACTAATGAAGGTAAGTCATATAAAATCAACTCAGATGTTGACTGGGACGAAATGAATAAAAAATATGAGGAATGTAAAAGGAAAGAACTTGCGGCACTTCCAAAATTAAAAAAGAATTTTTACAAAGAAGATCCGGTTGTAGCTGCAATGACTAAACACGAAATATATCAATTTAGATTTTTAAAAAACCGCATGACTGTGATGAATGTAGATAGAGATGATAAGAAACATATTCCTAATCCTGTAACTACATTTATGCAAGCCTTCCAGCATTATCCTAAATTATTGGAAGAATTGAAAAAACAAGGTTTTTTAAAACCAACTGCTATTCAGAGCCAGGCTTGGCCGATTATCATGAGTGGTTATGATCTGGTTGGTATTGCCCAAACTGGTACTGGAAAGACTTTAGCGTACTTGTTTCCAGCGCTCATCCATATAGTTGGACAAATTACCCCCCGAAAAGACTATGTTGGGCCAAGCTGTGTTATTTTAGTTCCAACAGGAGAATTAGCTCAACAAATTGATATTGAAATTAAAAAATATAACTACTGCGGCATTACAAGTGTATGCATTTACCGTGATGGCAGCAGAAGTGATCAACTTAATGTTGGAACCAAAGGTGTGGATATTGTTATATCAACTCCAAGACAATTGAATGATCTTGTTTTGAATAAAATAATATGTGTTACTAATGTCAGCTTCTTAGTTCTTGACGAAGCTGATCGTATGTTCAATTTAGGATTTAAATATTGTATACATAAAATTACTCTTGGTATGCGTCCAGATCGGCAAACCATAATGACCAGTTCTACTTGGAATAAAGAAGTGGAAAAATTATCTGCTAAGTACATGAAAAAACCAATTAAAGTAAATATTGGTTCTTTTGGTTTAGCTGCTGTGCACTCGGTAACTCAAAAACTAATATTTGCTGATGATGAGGCAAGAAAAGAAATCACAACAAGTTTTTTAACTTCTCTGAAAGATGATGAAAAAGTCATTGTGTTTGTTGAGAATAAAGGTGTTGCTGATGATTTATCAAGTGATTTAATATTGCAAGGATTTAGAGTGGAATCAATTCATGAAAACATTAAACAGGAGGACAGAGAACAGGCCCTCAATGACATAAGAACTGGATATGTTAACATTTTGATAGCTACTGATATAGCTTCCAGAGGACTGGATATTAAAAATATAACACACGTATTTAATATGTATTTTCCTCGTAATATTGAGGATTATGTTCATCGCATAGGCCGGACTGGTCGTGCTGGACGAACTGGAACTGCAATATCCATATTTACTCAACAAGACTGGAAGCATGCTGAGAAACTCATAGAAATCCTTAAAGAGGCTCACCAATCAGTAAGCAAGGAATTATATGCTATGGCTAAAGATTATATAGCCTCAAAACGTAAAAAACAGGCAGAAATTTCTGAAGCTCATAGTTTTAGATATCAAAAATGTTGTGGCCACAGGCACTTCCCTTATAAACATTAATATCTATCCTGAAGAATATATGCAGTCATTTTTATATGGATATCTGCTTGGTTTGTCAGGTATTAAATTTACATGTCCCATTTTTTAATATTGTAAATCAAAATCATTTTTCGCAAGGACTTTTTATCAATATATTAGGAAGTAACTGTGTTCCTAATTTCAAATCTTATTGGAACTACTAAACATTTCTCTGCTCAATATAGTTCATTATACAGGTGAAATTTGTTCCAAATATTTTGTTGTTTAACACTAACATATACTCTAAGCATTCAAAGATATTTGTGTGAAAGTAAATGTTTATTGCTACCTTTGTTTTATTACTTATTGTGATAAATGAAATGCATAATATAGTAAATATTAGAGCAGGTATAAGATTTAAAATCATCTTTCATTTATGCTTGTATATAAAAAAAAATATACAAAGCAATTAGTTATACATAAATTTTTTTAATGAGCGCTTTTTATGCAAGTAATTTTTTTAAAAGCAAATTTTTCATTTTGAAATGTTTGTAAAAATAACTTCTAAATGTTTGATCTCTATATATATTATTAAATTTTAAGTGAGCATTTCATGATGAGCTTTCGCCTCTTCAGTATTTTTTTTTTTTAATGTTTATATAGTTTTACTTGTCTTTTATGCAATGTAGTTTATATATTACATTTTACTTGTAAATGCTTGCTGAAAATTTTAATCTTTAGAGTATGGGTAGATGAAATCTCAAACTAATTTAGTGAACTTATTCAACTTGAAAAGAAGGTAAATGTTTCTCTTTCAAGTCATTGGTGTTCTTCAGAGCATGTATAAAACACATCCATGAGGAACATAGCAAGTTTTTTTTTTTTTTTTTTTTTTTTGAAGCCTTCCTCTATATCTTAAAAACTTAGAGACAAAATAAAACTAAAAAGTTTAAGCAATCATTTCCAGAAAATGATCCTGGAACTATTCTAGATTTTGAGCTATTTAGAGAATTTCTGATGAGATAGCATAATCTCTTAAAGCATAAAT
Source organism: Argiope argentata (assembly GCA_026289955.1). NCBI lineage: Eukaryota > Metazoa > Arthropoda > Arachnida > Araneae > Araneidae > Argiope > Argiope argentata. Next base: position 57,467 of record JAOUZG010040590.1, read on the forward strand.
TAAGAGTTAAACAAATAGTGGATATTTCAGAAAAAAATTTATGTGAAAAGTAATATTTTCATGAAGATACAAGAATAGAATATAATTAGCAATAAACTAATATGTTTATTACGTGAAAAAAAATTGTTACATAAGAGAAAGTAAATTCAGATCACGAGACTCAGCATTTTTACATGCAAGAATTATTTCACTATAATTATCCTGAGTCTTAAACAATAATTATCCATAGTATATATGGAATTTTAAATTAAAATGTCATTTCTAGGATTTAAACTATTATGCACGGGTGTCAAATCCTGGAAAGCATATTGGAATTCAAACATTTGCCAAAAGAGCTATCCACTTATACAATAAAATCCGTGTTTCAATGTTCTTACTTTAATATTTTAGATATAAATGTTTCTCTCTCCAATGAATCTCTATTATTCAAGCATTTACTTAATCTGCAAGAAAATGGAATTTTGTCTTAGTAGCCTTTTAGATTTGAATGATTTAAAAATCTCTGTTTATGATTGAATTCAAGATGATTTTTTATTGATTTTGTAAACAGGGCCTGACTAAGGCAGGGGCATATGGGGCAGTTGCCCTGGACCCTCACTCATGTGGGGCCCCTCAAATTGAATAGAAATTTCATTTTGCATTTTTTTTAATGAATGTTCTTCATTACTAAAGTATTAAAGCAGAGGGGGCCCAAAGAATTTTTTGCCCTGGGCCCCAACTAGGCTTAATCAGGCCCTGTTCGTAAATAGTACAGTTTTTGAAAATGCTCCAGGTTTTTAAAATTGTGATGGTGTACAAAATGCACCTAGAATTTCTCTCCCACAATCAGAAACGCTGTTATGGCTAAAGAAGTTTCATCTTTGATGTATAGAGACAATCTAGTCAATAGTTCGAGGCTAGAGGGGAAAACTATAGAAAAGTCTAACAAAAACATTGAAAACTTGATAATCAAGATGAAATAAAAAAGAAAACATATCAAGAAAAATGTATCAATGAGTTTTCTAAATCTGCTGATAAATATGTAAATCAAGCAGAAAAAAATGACATAAAAGAGAAAAAAAAGTTAATTTTTGAAGTTGGGAGAAATATTAAAATTATATTTATTTATAATTAATAATTATTTTATTAGAAATTTTTGTGATTTATTTTTTAGTATAAAATTTTATTTATAATGTGATATTTTAGATTTACTATTATTTTATTTTTTACATTATTATTTTAGTTTAAACTGATATTTTTGTGTAATTGTTACTGGTTTAACATATTTAATGTAAAAAATAATGAAACATATAGGTAGGTTTTTATCATTGCTAATTTTATATAAATAAATATATGTGAAAATTAATTCAAATTCTTATCTTAATGGCAAAAATAAAATTCAAATGATGACTGCCATTCTAAAAAGAATTTAACAGTCAAGTACTTTCATTTTCTATGCATATATGGTATAATTTTGTTCTTGTACAGTATTAACTTTGAAATTCAATGTGTGATAATATATGAATAATACTAGAAAATTTACTGACCATTTTACTGTATACTACTATTACTGTACACTATAAAATTTACTGTATACTATCATTTTCCATGAATAAAGCTATTGATTGACTATTATGGTTTTAAATTTATGATTAATCAATTCATTCTTCATTTTTATTGGTATTAGAAAGTCTGCTTTGTTTAAATAATAAAAAGTGAGACATTAAAAATTTTAATATGCTTGTATCAAGACTGAAGCACATTTGGTAAAATGGAGCTACTTTTTATAATTTAAGAGAAAGAAAGAATATATAAAGATAATTTTTTTGGACATATGAAAGGTTATTTCTTCATAATTAGAATGCAACATGCCTTGTGCTTAGTTGTTTTACCCATAAAATTTTGAGACTGCTTTAATTTTTTTTTCTGTCGAAATCTAAATGAACCCTTTTAAATTATTCTGATATTACAGTTCCAATCTTGGTGTTGCCATGCCATTCACTAAGAGAAAAAGAAAATTCGAATCCTCTTGAAAAGATTTTAAGAACTGTCTATTTTTCTAGATTAATCTAAAATCTTCTTCAACTAAAATCTGAAATCTACTGAAGTTTGATACATGTGAAAATATTCAATCCTTTGTTGATAATTGTTTTTGTTGAAACTTGAAATTTCAAAATGAACTTCTTCAATTACAATCAAGGGGAGTGTAGATATCTTTAATTAGGAACTGAAAAGAATAACCTGTTCAAGCTACTATAATTTGCTCTCTGAATATAGCCTTGTTATTTTATCTATATCATAATTTTTATCTCAATTTCTTAAATCTTTTTTATTAAAAATATTTGTTTTATTTTAGAAAAATACTTAACCTGTATTGTGGAAAAATTTAAGACTTCTATGATTTCATATATGCTTTAAATATCAATTCTAATAATCTTTTTTAAAATATAGTCTAAGATTTTTTTAAAATTAAATAATTCATCACTAGGATTATCCTGACATGCGATCAATATGTTCATTCTCAATGATGTTGAATGCTGTGTTTGCAAATATATTTGGGAAAGAAATATGTGAAAAACGATAAAAGATTTTTTTTATTTGTGTTTTGAAAATTCCCACAGATAGTTTGTGTTGAAAAGCTAATAAAAAATGTGCATTTCTACTCAATTGCATTTGGTAATTTAGTGTTGGATTTTCAAAAATACAAAACTCATTCCGAAGCCCAAAGAAAATATTTTTTGGTAAATTCAGACATAACAATGCATAGTCTCTGTATGTCTACAAAAAAAACTCTGTAAAAAACACATTTAACTTCTAATGCCAGATATTCTTTTTTATTGATTTTTGCTTAAGTTGTATGGGCAGTTTTTAAGTAGCAAATATGAAGGCAAATGGAAATAGCCAAATATTTAAATCAGAATTATCTTCCAGAAGTTATTCGCATCTTGTGCATAAAAAAATTATTATTTCATATTTTAAAAAATGAGAAAAAAAAGAAATGTTTTAATGCAATCTAGAAATTTTAATTCTTGACTTGTTAATTAGTCAGACAATCGAGAAAATACTTAAGACTAGTTATAAGGAAATTTGAAGGCATGAAAAAAATATTTTTTCACATTTAAATGTTATCTTACATTCATTTGAATAACAGCAATTACATGCCCTTTGTAAATTAAATAAAAATTCAAAATTCTTGTCTTGAAACTAGAAGGGGGGTCCTAGACTGCTACCTATATGATAATCTGCTGCATCTACCACTGTAAGACTTCAAAACACTTTATTACGAATAATCTGGCTGAAAGAATGTAAACCAGGAACTGATAGTATTTAATACATTCAGAAATCATTTAATTTATACAGTAATCACATGCATTTCATTCATTCTAAAAGTTTTCATTTCTAAATTTAAATGTATATTTACTAACAATAACCAGCAAAAGTGGTCTCCATAAATCTTTCTTGCATACTCTAGTTCTGTCAAAAAACACTTTACCAGGGTGCATGGTGTCATAAAAAGTGCTTACATTTGAAAACCATTTTTAAGCACCTTAGAGGTGCTTAATTTTCAGAAAATGTCCTTAAAAAATACTTAATTTTCTCATGAAGACGAAGAAAGCTTTTCATTTAGTTTTGTTTTTCCACAAGTTGAATATCATAATTCGAAATCACAGTTGTAAAGGCTTTGTGTCAAAAAAGAAAACTAATGAAAGGGAAGAATTCACAGAAGTATTCCTTCTAGCATATATTAAGATGACCCTTCATAATTTTTTTTGTACCAATTCTCCCTGCCCCCTTACTTTTTTTAAAAATTAAAATACTGGAATGGGCATTATTGTACATCCACCAGAAGTTGGCACTTGGCACAGCCCACATCACGAGGGATCAGAAGATGCTATTTCGATGATTTCTGAAGGAGAAAGTGATCAGTATCAAGAAAGGTTGCCAATTGGCGATCGTTAGCTTTTAACATTTTATATTATCATTTCGGTGAGACATTTGTCTTTTACTAGCTGAAAACAATGGTTTTACTGAATTTCCCAGGTAGTTTTTCGATAATTTTTCAATGATAATAATAATTTAAAATGTGGTTGCAACCTATATGAAAGGCAAAACTAATTCAGACAAAGAATTTTCTGAAATAAAAGTTAATTTTAAATATAATGTCACAAAATTGCTAGAATAAAGAATGTTTATGTGATATGTAGAATAAAGAAATGGTTAATGAATTTGTTACTGAATGTCATTTCTAGGAGTCTAAATGCAGAAAATTCAGTATGAATTGGTAAAATGTAATAAATGTTCTTATTATAAGGGAAGTAAATGACATAAAATTGTTAGTTTTATTCTATTTTACACTATTTGTTTAAAATGCTTTTTAAAAAATCTTGTTATAAGCTTTTATGACCTTTTTTTCCTCAGTGATTTGAACTCGTATGTCTGTCCAAGTCTTTTTTTCCCCACTTTCAAAAAAATAAAATTAAAATCAATAAAACCGAGTGTTTTTTTTTTTAACTCTGAAATATTTAAGTTTTGAAATCAAGAATATTAATCAGAATGAACTTTTAAATTAAAAGTTAAGAAACAGAATGAAATTAAGTTAAATGAACCCTGATATTTGAGAAATGAAATATAATAAATGGAAGATTACACTGGTGTCATTTTAAATATTATATATAAAATGTCAATCAGTTGGCAAGGAATTTTTTGTGTCTCAGTTGCTAACTTCTTATTGTATTTATTCAGAATTTAAATACTCTTATCACAAATTAAGAATATGACTTTTAAAAAGTTTATATTCAATACTTTCATGCTGAGAGCAAAAAGTAAATATTTAAGTAACTAACCGACATTCACAAATTTAATTTTTACTTGTGCTAAATGAAGTGCCATAAGGATATTTATTCTATATTAGGTTGACATATACTGTTTGCAATGTATATAGCAAAATTTAGTAACATTATCTATTATATTTCTCTCTTTCGAGCGAATAGTTCGCCCTTTTAAAGCCATTTTGCTACGAAGACAGCAATTGTTAGCTTTGAAAAAAAAAGTTTTTGAAATTAAATAAATGTTATTTATTAATAACTAGCTAGAAAAACGAAAAGTACGACAGCAGGAAAGAAGGTATAAAGAGAGGAAGGAAGGTATAAAGGTGTGTTCTTCGTGTTAGTTATGACATTAAATAATACTCATTTTGTCTATACATTTCCTTAAATCATCCAAACTGACTCCATAGTTAAAAACGACATAATATCTTTATTCGAAAAATTATAAAATCAAACAATCAAAACTGTTGCCATACAAATAAAACTAAATACTAAATACAAAAGCTAACACTAATTAAATGGCTAAACAGTAGCGGTAGCTGCACTTGACACTTCGGTGTATGCAGACGAAGACGTGGATACGGGCTGCTTCAAAAATTCTATTCCGTGGGGAAAAGTTACCAGGGAAAATCTTCAGAATAGTACCTCATTAAACCTATCCTTAAAGAGCAATGCGGTTGTGCCCGGTATTTTTTAACAGCTAAATGATTGTTTAGAACCTCTTTTTCGATTAATTTTAAATATGATTTTGTTTATGATTATGAGTTTGATTGATGATTAATGTATATGATTAATTTAAAATGTGTTATTATTTTATGTTAATATTTATATTTTGTTAATCCATAAAATTCCGTATCAAAAGCCTTATTTATTTATAGTTAGCAAGGTTTGGTCTGATATTTTTTAACAGTTGAAATGTTGTTTTGAACGTATTTTCAATGCATTTTAAATATGATTTAAATATGCATTTGATTAATTTAAAATGTGTTACTATTGTGTATTAATATTTAAATTTTGTTAATGCTTAAAATCCAGCATCACAAGCCTTATTAATTTATTACTAGTAATTTTAAATACTTTCATTTATTAATTAATGCAAGTATAGTGAGTATATGAAAAAGTATTACCTTTCAATCATTTGCTAATGTAATTATTTTGTAAAATAAGGTTTAATATGGATTTAAGAATTGCAAGCTCTACACAATATCAATATTATGAAAGTTATCATTTTTTTTCTCGGACTATTAAGCATGTAAGTTACATTTAAAAAGTCATACTTTGTTTACATGAAATATTTTGTCCATATATTTTTACATATGTTAATAATAAATCTAATACACAACTATTTCTATAATTTAATAAAAGCTTTTCATTGGCAAATGATGTAAAAGCTGGACAAAGGATGATCTTCAGTTGTTCAGAAAGAAAAAAATTTATATGATAAAATCTCTTGTATATATTATTATATCTGAAAAAATTTTAAAGATAAATCTTACTTTAAAAAAAATTACTAATGATTGTTAAATAATTTTCATCATATCATGCAAGGAAAACTTATTTGTGCGTGTAATGAGTCATGTTCTATTATTAAAATGTGCTTTCATATATTTTTGGTGTGTGATTGATTTAATTCAATTACCATCTACTCTGATGCAATGAAATTATAAAAAAGATCATTTAAGTATCCTTTATATGGAATCTAGGTGAAATAAATCATGAGAAATTAAATGGAAAAATGTAGAACTTTTAGATTTATCAATTTTAATGAAATTATCAAACTTCTGGAGTGAGTAAATTAGTCACAAATGCAGTAATTTTTTTTAAAATAAGCAACTTTGTATGGCACAAATATTCTAAATTACTGAAAATCATTTTAGATTTTTAAAGGGATTCAATTTTAGTATTTAGAAATAGAGTTTCTATAACCCTTTCTTGTAATCCATCTAACTGAATATATATATATATATATATATATATATTTGAAATTTTTTATTTATTGTAATATTTGGTATGCTGAGTCATAATTATTTTTATATGTTAACATAATTTATGTTTGCCTTACTACATATTCCTTCCTTTAAAAATCTGAAATAACAAATTTGTTTAATTTTTTATCCATTGTAAACTTCATATGTAGGAAATTTTACTTTGCATAATAAAGCATTTTAATGTAATTATGTTGCTTAATCCATTCAGACTATCTTAGTCATACCTTTAGGATTAAATTTGTTAAAATATTTACTGTAGAATTTCATGCTTATTTTTTACTCATTATATATATATATATATATATATATATAATGATTAAAAAATAAGTATATATATATATCTATATATATATATTTATATATATAAATTTATCTCTTTAAATATATCAGCATCAACATTCAAAAATAAGGTATATAATTTAAAAAAAACAATGAAACATGCTATTAGCTGATATTGAATTATAGATATCATCAAACCAACATTTATTTAATTAAAAAGATTCTTGTCCCATAGATTCAATATTTTATTTTAAATATTTACAAAAAGTCTTGTTCCAATTGCATTTTAAAGTGCTTAACTTTTTCATAAATTTCTCTCATTCTTTATAGCAAAGATGTTATAGAGAATGTTATATGTTAGTCTTGAAAAAACGAACAAGATTTATATGGGAGAAAAAAGTCATTTTTGAAATGTTGGTCTATTTCAAAAATGCCATATAAAAAAAATACTTTTAATACTTTCTTCTTTGTCCAATACATCTTCAGTTACCCTTATTCCTACTTTAGGAAATAATTTTTGAGTAACAATTAATTTGAAAATGATACAAGGTGAATATCAGCCATTCGAAATCTGACAGAGAACTTATTTCACGTTAAGTGAACATAATTGCTCATATCTATAAATACTCCAAAATAGGGAAATAGCTTTACATCTCAATTTTCAAATCTGTCTGACAAATATGCATTCTATATCTATTGAGAAAATTTAGAGAAATGAATAATATATATATATATATATATATATTTCCTTTTATATTTTTGATAGCATGCTGTTTCTACTAAAATTGATCTGTTAAGAACTTTTAATTATGAATTTTCAAAACTGTAGTAAAAACACTATTTACAATTTTATTATAAACTGTTAAGACTGCTGAGCTATTAACATAAATATGTTGCAGCTCAAACTGGTTTGGGGGGATAAAATATGTGATAGCTTAAAAATAAATTATTTGTTCACTTTTTTTTTTTTTTTACTCTCAAATTTCAATTACTCAGTACCAGAATTCACAAACTTGAATGATAAATGTATACTTGCATATTTCTAAAATTTCTCATAAGAAGTGTTAGATATATATAATGCAATTCAGATCATTCTCATTATTATTACTACCACTGATCTTGCTGTACAAAAAATTATTATTTTTAATATTCTATATTTTTTAACAGGGTATCTCATTCTGAATATTGAAAGAAATTATAAAGTAAATGAGAATATATATATAATCTAACTAGCAATTTTTATTTATTTATTTTTGCAAAATAGACTTTTTAATAGATATGTTTATGAGAATACATTTTCTAGAATTAAATCATATTTCTGTTATTTGTTAGCCGGTTTGCAGAAATTTTCTCTTAATATTTTACCTTTCTTTTTTTATGCCATACTAATTATATAATTGTAGTACATATAGATTGCATTATATGGAAATAAGTAAATATTAAAAGTAATTGATATTTTTAATAAAGCATGTCATTTTAAATATTTGTTTATTTTTGTGTACTGCATTTAAAAGATGAGAATAATCTGCTCACAGTAAATATATTTCTGGAGAATGTGACATTTTCTTAGAACTTAAAATTCCAAAGGAAAAAAATTAATAATCTTTATTTCTTTTTTGTTAAATAGATTAATAGAAGGTACTAGTAAATAAAACACAGAGTTTGGATTAAGTAAACTCCTGAAAACATTTTCTGAACCATCCTTCCTTGATTTATTGATTTCATTTTTATTCATAACTTCTTTGATTTCTTAAACCCTCTAACTCCAAGTTTTGATTCTAAAGATAATTTCTATCATAGATTTAAACTTATGAACAATATGTATTGGGCACTTAAATAAATATAAGAGAAAACACTAACTGTTCAGATTTCATTTATATATTTTTTAGCAAACTGAAGTAGTTATTGTAATTTGAAGAGGAGAAAGGTTTTTTGCCAATCTGTTTTGAAATTTTACTTGCATACTTAAGTTAGTAAAACATATTCCGATATAAATCTTTAAACCAAAAGTAATCTCAATCCAATCTTAAACTGAAAGTAATGCTCCTGCCAACAAACATGTTGAGCAGCAGAGACGCTTTTTTTAGTACAAGAAAAAAATTCCAAGTCACGGAAAAATATTTCTGTCCCTTCTGCCGATGAATCTAAAGCAATAGCTTTAAATCTTTTAAGTCAGAATATTAATTCAGCAAGCCAGTAAAATGGTAATGTTGTAGTCAAGCATATTTTTATATTAATAATTTGTTAATGCATTAAACACAGAATCAAAAGCATGATAATTTTAGAAATGTTAAATTTTATGAATACAATTAATGTGTAGTTGAAAAAACTATTGTCTGTTTCCAGTCATTTACAAATGTAACTATTGTGTGAATTTAAAAAATTATGAACCTGTTTTCAAATATTTATAACTATTATTGTAGAGCATATTCAGAATATTCTGAACTAATTTTTTAATTTGTTTTAAATATGTTTATAATACGTATTTCAAACTTACTTTGGATTATTCTAAATATGACAGTAGTATAAATATATATATGATTAATATAAAATGTTTTTAAACTCTTAATTGTTTTAATAATCTTTTGAAATCTTAATTTTAGTTGTTTTTCAGAATTATAGAAATATATATTGTTACGTTTTTAGCGTAGCGGGTTCGGATTGAATGGACTTTATTTAAGGACAGCTCAAACAAATTTATTAACAGGTATTTACAGGATGACTTGATAAAGTAAAACTTCAGAAAACACAATCCAGCAGTAATCAGTCACTAACAGCGTAAATGCAAGTCTTGCGCACAATAAACAGTCTGCAAAACAGCTATAGTATAGCACAGCAAACAGTAAATCACAGCGAGCTCAATAGCACAGCGTTAACAGCAAACACAAACACAGCTCACTAATAACAAACGAGAATCCGCTAGTAAACCGAAACGCTTCTCCTCCTTGAGAGAGGAACTGCCGAAAACGGTAGCCCGTTTCATATATAGCCGGACGAAAGCGCCAAGTGGTTTCGGCAATCACCGAGAGAAAACGCAGCGCAGCCAGAATTGTCTCGGGGTTACTAGAATATTCCTCTCGCCAAGTCAACTCGGTTGGCGTGAAGCACCTTGTGAAGCGTTGCCAACGTTTTCACCTTCGGCGCACGTTTCGCCCGCTTGTAACAATATGTATGTTACATTTGATTGTTGTATTACCAGTCTGCAAAATTTTTAACTGTTATATTATGGATGAAAGAATTGAAATCAGACGGCTGCAACATTCAAGTCCTTTCAATTGTATACAACTTGTCACACATTTCTATTTTTGAAATTGATCAAGTCTAATAAGCAAGCATATGAATAGATGCTAATTATAGCTGGTATTTATCTCTATTTACAAAACTTCCAATATATTCCCCTATGTCATTAATTTTTTCAGATTATTAAGCATGTAAATTGTTTTTAAACTTTATTTACTTGAAATATTTTATCCACATATCTTCAGAAGTTTATATATGTTGATAATAAATCTAATGTATAGTAATTTTTATGATACAGATGAGTATTTCATTGGCAATCAATACAATAATAAATTGTTTTTAGTTTTTTAACTAGTTGGTAAGCATGCAATTGAATATGAGCAAAAGATTATCATGTAAATGTAAATATAAATCCCACATCAAATTGGGAAATGATTGCCTATTTTTCATTTAGTTAAAACATTTATTAAATTCATTATTTAGTAAAAACATTTATTAAAATGTAAAATCTTGTTTCTTTTTTTATTTTTGTAAAATTTTTAAATTGTATTTTGTATTAAGGTATGAAAATTAATCTTTTTTAATTATTATTGAAGCCAAATAAATTATTTTTTTATTACAAGGTTGTATGTGAAAATGTTAATTTTCAATTAAAAGTAAAAATCTTTTTTTTAAAAATGTGTCAAGGTAAATGAGAATACATATTTAAAATTACTTTTCTTTCTGTAAAATTTCATTGTCTGCTGGAAAGAAAACCACTAAAAACATTGTTTTTATATCACTTATAACATCTGAGCAAAAAAAAAAAAAGCGAATATATATATACTAAAATATTTTTTTAATTTGATTATAACTAATAATTTTTTTAAGATAATTTTGACTTCTTTTTAACATAAAATTTCATATATAATGTGTTTTAAAATACTAGCATCATTTCATGTGATGAAGACCTATTTGTGTATATGCATAGTTAGTTATTTTTCAATAATAAAATTTTACCTCACTTTTTTTTATACATTACTTACAACATATATGTATAGTGATATGTTGTGCAATCAGTTTCACTTAAACTCTTCTTTAAATTCCCTTAGGAATCATTCAAAAATAATGAAATTAGTAAATAAAATTAAAACCATTAAATAATTTGAAGTATCATCAAGTCAACAATTATTTAATTAAAAAGATACTTAACACAAGAATTTAAAAATTTGTTTAGAATAATTTCAAAATTAAAATTTATTACATTTTAAAATATTATTTGTTTCATGAACTCCTCCCTTTTTATAGTAAAGATATCTAACTCCATTGCTAGCTTGAACAAAATAAATAGGGTCTGAGTTTTAGTGGAAGTGAAAAAAAAAACTTTTAACATATATGTTAATCTATTTCAAAAATGTCATTAAAAAACAAAGTAATATCAATGATGCCTTGCTTGCATGTGGGAACTTATTATCATCATCCTTATCTCAAGGAATATGTTTTGACTACATTGATTAATTTCAAAATGATACAAGGTGAATGTCAGTAATTTTAGATCAGACATAAAACATTTCATGTCATAAGAAAAAGGCAAAAATAATTGCTCATATGTATTTCTAAACATGGAAGTAATTTCATAAGCCTGTCTGTGAGATACTTCTAAGGTTTTAGCCTTTCAGTTTAGCCAAATTTTACTTAAAAATGTGAAAAGAATTACATATGGTTAATTACATATGATTATGGCTATTACATATGGTTAAGTACCAGTATTGTAATAATGGAGAAAATTGAGATCAATCAATAAAGCTGCACATACAGGGACTTATAATTCACAAACTTGTTTCAAATGCAATTTCACAACTCTAAACAAATTTCTATATATTTTTTATGCCATGCAGTTTTTCTTAAAATTAATCTGTTAAAGACTGCAAATAGAAATTTTTAAAATGATAGTAAATTTTTTTATTATATATATTATGATTACTATGCCATTGTCGTATTTATTACAATTCAAGCTTATATTTTGAGGGATAAGATAGGTGATAGAGATGCAAGATTATTAAAAGTGCCATAACGTTAACATCTATAATAATCAGACTCTTAAAAATATTTTGTCATGGACATTAAGCGTGAACATAAAGTTATTTATAATTTTTTATAGACAATATTTCTATATTAAACTTTGATGAACAAACTCGCAGCTTTGGACTTAGATATTTTATCTTCTACTAACACTGATTATTTAGATGTGTTTTATTTTGCAATGATAAAATTCTAATTGTACCTTAATATTTTAGGGTGTTAAAACATCATAAGCATCATTCACTCCTTCATAAGCATCAATTTAATAATTACTGATTTAACACTAATTTAGTATTTTCAAAATGAATGAGACAAATGAAGTATCAGATATTTCAATGACACAGATATCAAGGCTAAATATACATGTACTTAAAACTGTAATACTATTTTACTGCTTTTCTACAAAATAATAATACGAATAACTTTAATAATTTAAATGCCATTTCCATAGTGATTACGAATAACTTTAATAATTTAAATGCCATTTCAATAGTGATTAATAAAACCCACTTGAATTATGAAACTGAAATGTATACACTTTAATAAAAAAAAATTTCCCTTATAAGATCACTACTCAGATACATTTTTTTATACTTACATTTTCAGATGTATGTACTTAATAGCACAAATTACCAATTATAAATATTTGAAAATATTTCTTTAAAATATAACCTGGTGCTGAAATATATATGATAGTTAATTGATTAAATCATAATTTTCTCTAAATAAATGCAAAAGTTTTTAAGTTAGTAGCAATAGTTACTATTTGATAATATAAAACAAAAAAAAACTTGTCTGTTGTCACACAAACTGAACCTAAACAAATAATGGCACTGCGTATGTTATTGTGTATGTTATTGTATTATTTATATATTGCGTATGTCACCACCGCCACCCTTCATTGATCAGATTATAAGCTTTAAAAATATCGCGTTTGGCCCTGACGGCTTGAAAGTGCAACAGACCCCCTTATACGACGGTTCTTCGGTGGAATCGGGTCTCGAACATGAAACCATATGGCTCACGGGCCGAGACCTCACCACCGCCACCCTTCATTGATCA
>JAOUZG010040590.1:80901-167250 GCA_026289955.1 Argiope argentata
AGGTACACTTTTTGCCCGAGGCTTTCCTCCCAGCTGACTCGTTCGAAAATTCTAGGGCTGAGCAATTTTATCCATTAGTTTAGGCAGCCTAAATTGCGCTTGCGTACGAGGAGTACATTTCGTAGCTGTCTGTTAGTAGAGGTTTCTTATCGACCATGCGCGGTTAGCGATTCCTCGTATTTTGACACATACTGCACATTTTGTTTTCATTTGAAAAGTTCATAGCGCGTGGATTTGTTTGCATCCTGAAGCTATGCGATGTTCAATGAACCGTACTGAATGTTCTTATTTATAAATTTCCGTTTATCACCTCTTATTTATTGAGAATTCAGCTGATAGTATATGAAATTTATTATACATTTTCTTTAATAATCTTTTACTTCCGTTGTTTAAATAATGGCTGAAAATCTTGATGATTCAGAATGCTCATCGGAATATTGTGATTCCGCGAGTTGCGGATCTTCCTGTTATTCTGGAAGTGATGAGTACGACATCTTATATTGTTTTTGTTTTTTTCAATTATTAGAGTTATGAGTTAGAAATATCTATTTGTAATACATGATTAAATTAAATATGTACGTATGATATTTTCTTCCTTGCTTTCGTAACTAGAAAAAATAAATTTGGCTGATAATAAAGTTTTAAATTATTAAGACAAAATATCAAAAGATATTCATATATACAGAAATAGGTACAATTTAATGTAATCAAGTTTCCTTCATTTGAGTTACATTTATTTCTAGTATGATAAACTTTTGGAATATATCATTGCAGGCCAAAATACATCTTATAAATGCTTTAATATATTTAAACATCTGAAACAAATGTATATCAATATAAATATTTCCTAATTTTTTTAAATAAGAAGTTTGATGTTTATGTGCCGATATATGAACTTGATAATATTAGTCATATTTTTAAATAATTTTAAACATAATATTATGCATAATTAAATATATAGACAGTTTCATAATTAAACAGCATTCTTATACTAACATTGATACTTCCTTAAATAAAAAAAGACTGCATAAATTTTCTTCTGTTTAGTAATTTCTATTCTTAGTATTTGACCAGATCAAATTAAACCTAGCAGGATCTCAAAAATTTTCATTTTTATAAAAAAAATCCTTTTGCATAACAGTATAATTACTCTATTAAAGGTTTTTTTAATACAAATTTCTTTAAAAAAATTCTTTTTCTGCTCAAATTGGAATTCTTACTTTTGTGGATTATGATCGACGTTTTCAACAGGATAAACAAAAGAAAAATCTATATACCTTTTAGTGTATCCATCTAGTTGTCAAGCCAAATTGCCCCGGACTGAGCTTGTCTGAAAAAGTAGTCATTGAAGATTCAGACACTAAATTAGCTGAAATAAAGATTTGAAGCATCTTGTAAATTTTTGCGTTATTTAATTTGTAGAGAACATATTCAAAAAACACTCATCGCTCCCTCTGGACTTCTAAATCTAGTACATAAAGAAGAAAAGCAAGCATGGGGCCACTGGACTGGAAAGAACACGTGGTAGCTCATAAATTACAAGGGGGGGGGGAAATAACCATAAATCGTTCATATTAATAGTCTGAAAAAACAAATGTTTGGGTTTCTTTCGAAACACTTACAGTATTTGATTCATAAAGATCATTTTTTTTAAATAAAGGAGAAACAACAATATACTTTTTTAAAAAGAGAATCAGTTATTTTTTATGAGTATGTGTTGGTAAAGAATAATTTTATAACATTCTATCAACATTGAATAAATTTCAATAATTACTTCTCCTATTCTTTTGATTTTTCTCTCCTCATATTATCATGTTAAGTAGATCAGTAAATATAGTTAATAATTTATTACTTTTTATGTTAAAATTGCACTTCCATATATTTTTTTATGTAATTCTATTTGTAAGGCCATTATTTGAGTAGCAATAACAATGTCAGAAATTGAAAAATCTTCAGTTTAAGAACTCTGATATTCTACAGCATATTAATGAATGATGTTATGAAAATTAAACTAATTTGAATGAATGCTTCCTTTTTTTTTAAATATATGATATAAAATGAAATGTATTTAATGTTTTCTCTTATTGGAATGCAAATGAATTTTCTAGATATCATAGTAAATCACTTTTTGAGTAGTGTGTTAATCTGCTATATATTTATTTACTTAAAATAATTTCTTGATGTCATATGATTTGCAACTTAATTATATTCTATTTGAATATAAACACATAGCTTAAAATAGTAAATATATTATTCAAATCTTTAAGATAGGGAGAAAAATTAGAATATTTTGAATTCAACTAGTTGATTGAAGTTTGTATAATTCTGCTACGTATTTTTTTATGTTGTAAAATTGAAATTATTATAGTTAATTTTCTCATCAAAGCATTTCTTGCAAATTTTCAAAATTATTAAAATTCTACCTTTTTTTTTTAAAAAAAAAAAAAACCCTTTTATTATACTTTTAGTTAAAGGAAGTGTTCTATTTGTTTTTTACTATCAATAATGCAATTTTATATAAACATTAAATGAATTTTTCCTAATTAATTATTCAAAGCTTTTCAATAACATAAATTATATGTTGAAAAAAAAAATCATTTGATCTAAAAATGTGATTTTTAAAAATTTCTTTAAATGCATACAAACTTTATCATATATCTTTCAAACTTCATTTTAATAATATCACCTTTTGTTCTTATCTATAAACATTACTTTTTGTAAAGTTTTGTAAAGTTTTCCTCTATCGAATTTGGGCAATCTTAACAACCATGGTATATTTTCAGAATTTTTTATGTAAAGTTTCCTCATGTAACTGCTTCCATTTTCTTCCAAATAGTTTCTATAACTATTTCTGCTACTCAGTTCTTGTTTATGTGAGCTTTTTGATATTCTTTAGCTATTTATTTTTATCTATTCCAAATACCATTTTTATCTATTCCATAACCATTTAGGGAGAGCCTAGGTAACAAGTTCTTTGATTCTTCAGAGATGATAATGAGCATGATGTGGTTGAAGTTTCATTTAAAATGTTAAGATAAATGAAACACAGTTAATTTTTCAAGATAATAATTTTCTTTGCATTCTTTTGTAGTTTTACTTTCCATACTGCCCTTTCTAAATCATTCCAAATGTTTCTCTCTCTTTGTGTGTGCATTTCTTGTTGAAGTATTTAGTAAATGTAATCAAAAATTGGATTGTTCAAGATCTTATTGTATAGAAAATTAATTCTACAATTTTTGTGTTTTCAGATGTTTTTTATCAAACAATAAAAATACCTTATTTTTGGGTTTTTATCGTCATTCATATTTTTAATATTCCCACTCTATATTTCTCTGTGATTATAGTTGTTACAGTCTTCCATGTACTATTTTGTATTTAGACTTCATACTAGCATAAATTACTTTGATAACTTTAGTTATTCATTCATATTATTATTACTCTGCAAGATGTTGTGATACTAATATCTAAAAATATCTTCAGCATTTCTAATACAACATCTGCAACTTCCTTTATTACTAGATGAAAAAAGAATCCATTTTGTGCCATATCATGATTACTGTTTAACCCAATATATTCTCTGAAAGAAACTCGATTAAAAGTGAAGAAATTAACATTATTATTATAGAGTCTTAAGTTAAAGTGGTTGTTGCAGTTTTTTTTTTCTTTCTTTCTAGGGTCACTAATAACTAATTGAAAAGATTGTTAAAAATGAATAAATAGTGAAAGGGTAATCTCTTTTTGAATGTTCTTATGCTTTTTAGATGACACTTATTACACTAAGCTTGTTTGTATTTACAGTAGCATATTTACTGATTAATTACAGATATATGAGTGTAAATCTGTTTAGAATCAACTCAACTGAAAAATGGTTGCTATTTTTCCAATTAGTTTAGTGCATTTCAAAATTATAGAGTTCTTTACAATAAGTTGGATTTTTTTTTTGGTATTTATCTTTTCAATAATTAATCTAATATTCTTCAATTCTAATCGTTTGATGTAGATAATGTTCAATTAATGGTACCATTTTACATCACATCTATAGTGAGCTTTTTGTGCTACTTCGTAGCTTTATGAAATTCTATTAGCTAAATGAAAAAGGAATGTAGGAAAGGCAACTAATTTTTTTCTAGCAATTGTGAAATGCATTGCTCTTCTTTAAGAACCTACCTAAATTATTAGTTGTGTTACTTATTTGATCACTGATTCATTTTACTAATTAGTTACCTTTTACTTTAGGTTAATTAACTTATTTCCAAAACGTTGTGACACAAATCTTATTTTATAATTATTAATTATATGTACATGAAGGAAAGTGACTTTATAGCAACCTAACCCAGTATGGCTCTTTTTTCTGGCTATTGGGTGATATCTTTTGATAATATTCATATAATTAAACAAACTTTATTACTTTGCATTTTTGAATAAATTACTATTTCACTGGCATATTACTGTGGAAAATGACTCTCAAAACAAATTGCAACATGAGTCATCTAACTCCAAAAATATATTTCTTCTGGCTTTTTATACGTTTTACTACTGATAATAATGACGTACCCACTTTACAACGGAAAGAGGGGTGCAGTAGCTTCTAAGGGCATGGGCCCCTGAGTAGCCGAGAGCAGAAGACTTCTTGCTAAAAAAAGAATGATATACACGCACACTCGCGTGCACAGACCCTTTTTACAGGGGGGCACATTCACACACCTCACAGATAGTACACAAAAGAAAAACCATGCTCTAACCGGGATTCGAACCCGAACTGCCTAGATCAAGATGAAGGCGGGCTACCTCTGTACTAGGACGCCAGCACTTTATACTACTAGTATATCTTATTTAGATGTTACACTTTTCATTTTAATACCACTTGGATTATTTTTACTTGTGTAATTTATGCTTTTTTTTTTTTCAGTGAGCTTCAGTATTTTCCATGGCTGGAAAAGGTGGGATCTAGAGGTGAATTATTTTATATAGAACCAAATTTTTCTTATCAAGATGCCTGTGTCATTAACTGTGATTCGGAATCCTTAAATCAAGCAAATAACCAAAGAAAATCTAAGTTAAATCCTGCAGAAAAATTTAAAAAATGGATGAAAAAGCGAAAACGTAAAGTGCGAAAATCCTTCCCTCTTCTTAAGCAAAATAAATATAATAACCTTGGTGATAACATTTTCCTTGATCCACTTCTTTCATTGCCATCCAGGGAGGTATATATAAATGTGGATTCTACAAAGCAAACTCTTGGTCGTCGAGTGTTGCTTTGTGAAGAATTGCTTGGATTAGAACTTGGTTTATTTGAAGAGACAAGTCACTGGCCTATGGAAAATAAAATTAAAATATTAGGATTTGTGCCTGGGCATGACGTAGCTGATATAAAGCCTGGTATGTGGCAGCTATCTTTAATTTACTATTTTATTCATTACTTTTAGTGCTTAATTTTGTGTAACAGTTTTAATGTGAAATTATAATTTCATAACCAAAGAAGTTTGTCCATTAAATGTAAAGTGTTTTATTTATAGGTGACTGGTTAATGTCCATAAATGATTTAACAGTCAATTTTCATAATCTGGAGGAAATTTTAAAAGGACTTTTATTGCCATCAAAGGTAAAATTCCATCCTCTTTCTATAAAATAGTCTTATTCATTTATTTTTGTAGAATTTAAAACTTTTCATCATTCAACATTTTCATTGCCTCTTCAGCCATTGCAACATGTATCTAAATAAGTTAATTTTCAACAACAAAAAATTGTTAATTGAAATAATTTTATGATTTTCTTTCATATCTATGATGCAAAATTAAACAAAATAATGCAATTATGTTATTTGGCTTATCTTAATGGTATTTTATATAATGATGAGCTCCTTTCATTTTAATAAGTAAAATAGGTTCTTTGCACAATTTTATTTTAACAAGCACAGAATAGTCTACAACTTCATTCAAACTTTTAAAACAATAAAAAAATAATTAAGAAACATTCTGTAGAAATGAGATTTCTATATCAAATATTTCTGCACATTCAATTGCCAAAATGAAAGGAAATTTCGTTAAAAAAATAATCTCTTTTCGGAATTCCGAAAATTGTGTTTCTTAAATTACTCTCCTAAATTTCGCTCTTTATTTTACTTGTTGACTATGACTGATGAGTTCTGTAACATTAAATGCTCTTAAAATTCACAGACATTCAGAAAAAAAATTTGAACTTTAAATAATATACTCCATGCAAATCTCAGTTAATATCAGTAATATACCAACATTTTTCTGGTTACATTTAAAAGAAAAAGCTTAACTTCATTTTTAAATATTGACTTGACTTTAGGCTTATTTATTTTGATAATCTGATAAGTAAAATCTTCTTACACATTTGTTGTTTATTTAGCCTAGAGTAATTAAAATGCATAATTTCTGTATAAATTTCACAAGATATGTTTTAATAAATTTGATTTTATATTTTAAACCTTTGTCAATTATATTGGTTCATATTGTGGGATTACACGAACCGAAATGTTTAATATTTTATTATGACATTTTAATATATACTCATTCAGTGTCCCAAAAAGTATATTTTCTCAAACTTTATGCAACTTTGGAATATTCATCCACTTTGTCTGTAAACACTTTTATCTATAGTAAACTGCTCTTTTTGCTATGAAAATTGTATTTCTTTTTAAATGCGTTTAAAACATGTCTTTTGACTGTGTGAAATTCATAAATGATTTTAGAATATATCCTTTGCTCATAATTTTTGAGCTTAATTCAATAATAAGTTTATCTCAATACATTTTTATTCATTTAAAATATATTTATCATGTTAGATATATGTATATAAATATGACCAATAAAGTCCTTCTGAATGGCTGTTGTTTTATTTATATAAATGATGCCTATGTATAGTAAAGAAGTCATGCACTACTGAATGAAACCGTCTGAAGCGCCACCTGGTGGAAATCAGCGAAAAAAGTAAAGCGAGACAGGGGGGGCGGGAATTTAAAATGATGCAGAGCATCGTCGATTTAGTACGAAAAGATACTTTATGGACATTATTGCGAAGAATAGAACCATTAAAATACGCGTTTGTTTTTTATGATTTTCTGCACTGTGAAATGACAAAATGATCTGAGGAAGAAAAAAAAAGTGAAAAAATATTATAAATGTATGCATTTGTTTAAAATGATCAAACTCCCGTCGTCAGCTGCAATGCAAATTTTGATCCTTGTAAGTATTTAAAATTGCACACGTTAGCAAATGCGTCAGTAATGAGTTTCTTAGTGTCTGTTATGTTTGTGGAGAGGTCACATACACCTGCTGTTTCAGGTATATCCGCAGGAAAATGTCCAGAGGAATTAGACCAGGCGAACGTGGAAGACAATCTTCGAAACCGCCACACCTTATTAGTTGGTTCCCGAATTCCTTGACGGAGCACTGCTTCATTAAAAATGTCTTGTGAGGTGGTATACCGTCATATTAAAATTATAGATTCCTAAGATTGAAAAACGGCAGGTTCTCCACAAAATCAGGTATTACGCTCTGTATCAATTTTAAATATCGCCCATGTTAACATACCATCGTAAAATATTGGGCTGATCAGTTTGTTATTGTAAATTGCACACAAAACTATATTTGATGTCGAACGTCGGTAAAACATCTGGAATTTCCTACACTTAGTAATAAATGCTTTGCGTAATGAATATTCCATTCCATGAAAAGCATGTCTGATCCGTCTGCATTGACTGAATCTGTATTTGATTCATGATGAAGTTGCATCATGCATAGCATAGCTTAGTTTCCCCGACCAATAAAACCTGATGAAGTGTTGGTCGGTATGGTCGAGTACTTAAATCTGTTAGGATTTTCCATACTTGACTTTTTGAGAGGCTACAGAGTTCACTTCCCAACCAAAAAACAAATTACTTAATTAATTCCACTGCAATGTATAAGTAGTGGAAGAAAAAAATTTTAAAAAATCTTATCTACAATTAATCATAGTTTAAATTTGATTTTCCTTGTTATATGTTAATTTCTTCATAAACTATGAATGATTCGTACTTATATATAAAAATTGATGTCCTTTAAATTTATTTGCTAATAAACATTTTTTAGGTAAAATTAACTATTTCCTCTCCGTATCATAAGACTGTGTTAAAGTCTGACAATATTCCTGATCATGTAAGTATTATGAAGCAAATTAATGTCTTTTTAGTGGATTTAATATATGAAATGCTTTTTGTTTCAAGATGATTTACTTCAGATTTTCTACTCTCAATTTACTTAAAAACTTGTTAATAAATTATTTTTTTTACAAAATTTTCCCAATTTTTCAAAAATTAATTACAAAGAGTAACATGGCTATAAAAAGTGTAGTTAACAAATTTTTATTTCTTGAATTGTTTCAAGTTGTTGTATATTGCCTGGGGCAAAGTTTCAGAAAATAAACAATAATACAAATATATGAAAATGCTTTGATCTCTGTAGAGGAAAATAATAAAAGGGCAAAAAGTTACACATTTATAAAAAATTATTACTGATAACAAATCTGTTGTATGCGTAATAGATTTTTACCGTTCCAAGGTGATGGTTTGGTAAATTACTATTTTTACTTCGATAAAAGCGATATTCGTTTGTTCAAATTGTATTTCTTCGAAAAGAAGGATTTGATTTAACCTAATGTGGGGTCAGCAGTGAAATTCTGTATTTCGATTGTGTAGTTGTCCATTTATACGAATACTGTATGGATACCAATTTTTTAATTGAAATATAATCTTCATTTTTTTTAGTTTTTGAACGTTGAGTTCTGGTCTGACTATTTGTGCATTAGCATGATGCTAACTTGCAAAATGAGCGCGGGGGGGATTTGTACATAAAATGTATAATTCATCGTGCTCCAATTTTTTTTCTCTGAAAAAAAAATTCTAAGTTTGTAATCACCAGACCCTCTGTAAAACCATTACCTTGAAAGTAGTTATGAATTCAGAAAATGACGTTTCTGTACTTCGACAATTATGCCTTGATTACAATTACAAACAGCAAAAATCGTCAACATATCCAAATGTTCCTTGTTATGGAATGCACCATTTATTCATAAAAACAAACAAAGTACAAGCAAAAAATTGCCTTTTCTTGCTAGACATTTCTCTGAAGGGTCTTGATTGTTTAGTTTCTCTGCCAATTACGTAACTAGAGTGATGCTGAACGCAAAATTGTAGAATTAATTGTATTTAAGAAAAATAAACTTTCTTCAGTTCTTAACCCCTTGAATTAAACTAAAACTTCTTTCAAAACAAACAACAACAACAACAAAAAAGATTCCTTTCTGAATGGATTTTACTTCTATTATTGAGCTGTCTCGAAAATTCAAAACTCCAATCAATATTAGAGTCCCGTATATAAACATCATATCTGACCCTGACAATTGAATCATAAATATTTAAAAATGTGTGTTTTTTTTATGATTAACGGTGGATAACGAAGAATTAGCTGGGGTTCCTGGTACAGATATTTTTGGGAGTCTGAAATAATTTTATATAATATATACATCAATTTTTGAATTTTATCACATATAAGGTATATTTTAAATCAATACATTTTAAAGTATAATTTCGAATGTTTTTACGCATTTTCACTACAATTTTATAAATAAAGGCAAAATTACCTAATTTTTATAAATAATATAATTAATGTTTATGAATAATTAGGATGCACAGATCGGTTAGCTACCCATATCCTTTCAAACTTGTTTGAAATATTATTTAGTTTTAAATTCAATTATCTGTCCTTTTACATAACGTTTTGTTTGATGTCTTTTTACATAACGTTTTGTTTGATGGAAGAGAATATGAGAATTGGACGCTTTTTTGGTATTTGCCTTGGTTACCATTTTATGTAGGTATGCCTCTGTTCTCTTCTCTTTATAGAGTCGGGATGGGTGCAATTATCGATGATCACCTTGTTGAGTAACATTACGTGTGAGTAGCAAATTTGTTTGAATGAATGATAGACTACTAGACAAATATTTGCATTTAGTAGTTTTTCTATAATGAATAAATTTGCTTTAATGGAATACATGTTATCATTTAAATTTGATTCGTCCTTCTCAATTTAAAAATAATCATACATCTACAAATTGTATTTAAAAAAATGTAATACTTGTGTGTTCATAGATGAATGTATGAAAAATATTTTACTAACTGATACTTTTACCTTATGTAATGATATAAATATATAATACATATAAAGCCTATAAAAATTTGATTTTTTAAAAACTTTTTACTATCAACCGCGTAATAGCCAAAGTATTTTCATGCAGTTACCCATGTTATTTAAGAAAATTTTGTTACTGTAATTAAATATGTAAATGCAGTATTTAGGAAAATAAAAACTTATTCCACTTTTGGGGGTCACTCTGTATTTTTACATTTATTTCAGTACTCTGTAATTTGTATATTCTGGTAACATTTATTATTTTCTATATAATTAATGTAAACCAGACTTCCTTATATATGAGTTATGAATGTTTTCATTTTTTTTTTTTTGCTATAGAGGTTAATGATTTTTTTAAAAAATGTTCTTATTTTATTTTAACTAGTATTGTGTATTTTATATAAATGTTTTTACTTATACCCTCGATAACAAAAACCTTGCATAAAATGTATGAAATAATGTAGGAATATATATAAAAGTAGATAATTATGGGAAAAGTAGAAATAATGTAGGAAAGAAGTAGATACATATGGAAGAAATTATTATTTTTTCTTAGTGAAGATAAACATATTCCAATCTTAATTCAGAATATCTATGGTATTTTGTTTAATTCTAATTATCTAAGTTGATTCAACATTAATTTAACATAATATGCTCATAAATATAATTCCCCCCTTTCCAAATGCTTGTTGCCTTTTATTAATATGTAATTTGATATTTTATTGTTATTTGATTGATTTGTTTACCCTTAAAGGGATTTACATGACACTATCCACACTTCTTTAGCTTCATTCAACAGCCCGGTTCATTTAATCAAATTTCCTACTAAATCTCAAATACCATTTCTCATAAAGTACTTTTTGTTCATTTAATTTCAGATGTAGTTTTTTTTTTGTCTCTTATTTTTTTCTATCATTTCTTCCATATCATTCTTATGGATTGATTTTCTTTAAAAGATTTATTTATAACACTTGTTTACTTGTGTTATGATCTGTTCATGTTTCATCCTAGAAAGAAGGCAATCTTAGATTTAATTAAAAATCTTTTCATTGTTTAAACTTTTAGTTCAAAACCTGCATTTTATATTTTAATATTATCTGATTTTTGAAGGTTGTAAGTAGTGGCAACAGAGTCTTGGCTTTGAGACTGAAGGTTAAAGATCTGATTTAATGATATGTTCTGGGTGTATATAGGCTTAGGATACATTAAATCTTTTAATGGTCATTTATTCTTTTAATTTATGTTTTGAAATAACAAAAACGTTCCAAAAATAGCTTTCATTTTGTTTCACATAGGACATTACTGTAATTAAATTTAAATTAATAAGTATATTCCTTTATTGGTCTTTTACGTAACTGGAAAAACTCTAGCTTTTGTTTTTGACTGGTAAAATTCACCAAGTCAATTTCAGTTACTATTAAAAAAATTTTAATTAGAAAAAAAATCTCTTTAAATAAGTTGTTTATTTAATATGCTATGCCAAATTGCAGATGTAACTTAATTGAGAAATTTATTCATTAATATTTCAATTCTTGCCACTGTTTCTGCAGAAGAAAATGCTTCTTTTTCTGGGCTTTGAATTCTTAAAAAAAATTTTGTGCTTCGCTTTTTTTAACCAACATATTATTATTATTAAGAATTATTAACCAAGAAATAGAATAAAATATCACATTTTTCTATAAACAAATATGTAATTCTTTGGGAAGAAATGTGTAAACTCTCAGTTTTTTGGGATATTGATGAATATTTTCTCGATTTCCTGTGAAATCTTAAAGAGAAATGATTACCTTATGATAAAATTATAATAGGCTTTCTTCAAGCTAATGTTTCTAAATTTTAAACATCAAAGATAAGGTAATGTATTTTAATAACATTAGTAAAAGATGCCTAAACAAACACTGTAACTTACATTTTATCCAAAGTTCATTATTTTCCTAATAAATGTAACTTTTTATGTCAATAATCTGTTAAATATTCTACTTAATTTTTATCTCTATGATTAATATATTTATAAAAGCAGAATAGTATCCTTGAAGATCTTCTTGGAAATCCAGACGTAATAGATGAAGTGAAATCACAGTTACTGTGCATTCCTCATGGCATTTTTTATTTAGTAATTGAAGAGGAATCTGTTGTAAATGTAAGTGGACTCTTCTTAATGTTTATTTTATAATTTATTATAGAATAGCAGTATGTATTCTTTTTATTTTGTTTTTAACTGTCAATATCCAGTTACATAATACTGCTTTTATCATCTTAAAATCAAGTCATAGTTATTTGTGAAATTTAGCTCAGGACATATAAATTTTGTTTTGATTTTATACCTTTTTGAATTTTATAACATTAAAATAAGTAGTATTCTCTGTTATTTATATATTCATTTTAATTGCATTTTTAAAGGAAGGTGTAGTTTACAGATACCCAAGTGAAGATACTCCTCTTTTCCAGCTTAAAGGAATGTTCATTACTCTTAGTCATATGATATCTGATATTGCTTCACCACCTCTTTTAAGGTAAGTTCCTTTTTAAAAAAATGAATATCTTCATTATGGTAAAGCCTTTTATTTATGTTGGCATCTAAAAAATTACTGTAGATGTTTTTATAAAATGATATATGTAATCTTTATGTATAGTATATCATATCGTTTTGATTTAATCTTATAAGGAAATGTGTATTAAAAGCAACATTAGGCTTTTATATCGATATACAATTAAAACAATATAAATTTTAGCAGTAGGATATTTTCCCCAGTTTTTTAGTTTGTTAGCATCACTTGTAGTTTTTCTAAACCCTAATCATAAATTGACTATTCCAACACGCCCTGAAGCGCACGGAACACTAAGTATGCCACTAATTACCTGTATTATTGAACAAAGCAAGTAAAACCAATTGCATGCTGGGCAGTTGCCCCGGCCCCCACTTCATAGGGAGCATCAAATCGACTAAAAAGCTTATTTTACGTTTCTTACTTTAATGAACCTAACAAATCAATTTTCATAAACAAAATATTAAAACTCTTTACAACAAACAAATAACTAAAAAAAGTCTTCACCTTTTTTAATTATAAATTTAAATAGCATTTTTTTCAAAATTTGGCTCTTCAATTGCGCCTGTTCCTTATAATGATGAATATAGAATTGTCAGAAAATCAATAAATGGACAAAACGATATTTCGTCTGACCATTTGGAGGAGGGAGGCTTTATAGCTATTTTAGGTTCTAGTCAATTTTCTTTTTATAGATCTAGAATGAGGAAAAAATTTAAATATCCCCATAAAATTCAGTCCATAATTAATAAAGTAGTGAAGCAGAGGGTCCCCCAAAGAAGTTTTTGCCCAGGGCCCCAAATAGGCTAAGGCGGACCCTTAGTAAAAGGCTTTCCGAAGTAGCAAAAGATCGTCGGCAAATCATTGGCCCAACATCGCCCCACAGAACGGGCAAAGTGCCGGAACGCCGGGCGATGATATCCCCAGCTTCTTTCTGACGAATTTGACCACCATTTCCCGACGTGTTTTACCATGTGCAATGTTATACCAGCATTTCCCGATGCATTTTAGCAAAGGGCAACCCAATAGCCACCATTTCCCAATGTATTTTAGCTATGGGCGATTCAATACCAACAATTCCCCAATGTATTTTAGCAATGGGCAAACCAATAGCAACCATTTCTCTTTGTACACTCCATAGCAAAAAAAAAAAAAAAAAAAAAAAAAAAAAAAAAAAAAAATTGACGCACTAAGAAGCAATCATCCGATTGCTCTGAAATTTCATATGCATGAGTGTTGTGACCAGATATGTAAATGATTAAATTTTGGTGTCCAATGAACGAATAGCTTAATCTCCGGCGCTTCGGAACTGCGCATTCAGCAAATGTATATAAGGAGCAGTTATTCACTGGTTTTTAAAACTTTCGGTTTAGTTGCGATTCAGATTACCTTTCAACAACTTAAAAAATGCCTCGTCCTAAGGTTCGTGCACATTACGAGCAACTGTCAGTTGGACAGAGGTCGTATCATTGGATTGAAAGAGGCCGGTTGGACAAACCAGAGAATCGCTCGTCATTTGAGTCAAAGCGATACGGCGATTCGAAGATGCTGGCAAGGATGGGTGGAAAATGACAGAGTTCAGCGTCAGGATGGTAGCAGTCGACCTAGGGTCACAACAGATCGTGAGGACAGAGTGATTGTCCGATCAGCTGTCACAGCGCCTTCTTCATCTGTATCAACCATCAGACGTTCAACCCACACACCAGTGTCCACAATGACCATTCCCAGACGGTTGAGACAGCGAAATCTACTCTCGCGCCGACCGTAATGCCACCTGCTACTCACGCCTGCACACTGCCGAGCCAAATTACTGTGGTGCACGGTTCGATCAGGTTGGAATGACGCCGATTGGGGGGGTATAGTCTTTAGTGACGAATCCCGCTTCCAACTGTGTCCTGACGATAATCGAAGACGTGTTTGGAGACATCCAGGAAAGAGGGGAGGGGTATCCTGCTTTCACTATTGCACGCCACACTGACCCTCAACGAGGCTTTATGGCCTGGGGTATCATTTCCTTTGATAGCCGGTCCCCTTTAGCCGCCATTAGAAGTACACTTACTGCACAGCGGTATGTCGACGACATTCTAACACCTGTTTCGCTACCGTTCCTTTTGCAGTACCCTCGGTTGGTTTTTCAGCAGGACAATACTACACCACATACGGCACGTGTTGCTATGAACTGTCTGCAAGCTTATCAAACACTTCCTTGGCCTGCCAGATCTTTCTCCCATCGAGCATGTCTGGGATAGGATGGGAAGGTGATTGCATCTGACACGGAATGTTGATGACGTCGTTCGACAATTGGAGCGTATTTGTCTGATAATACTGCAGCAGGCCATCCAGAAGCTTTATCGGTCTCTGCCACGCCGTGTGGCAGCTTGTATCTAGGCTAGAGGCAGGTCAGCACCTTATTGAACATGTTGCTGTAATTCTGAAAAAAAAAATTATTCAATTTGTTCTGAGATTTTAATCATTTATTATTCTTGCATTGTCTTCTTACCTACCAATTTTCGTCTCAATCTTACAACTCCTTCTTGGTGCGTCGATTTTTTTGTTATAGAGTGTATTTTAGCAATGGGTGACCAAATACCAATCATTAGGCGATTTATTACTGAACACTTGCAGCATCAAATTGAAATATTAGTTTATTGGTTATTTAGTTTTCTTAAACCATATAATTTAGTGTCAACGTTTAGAACTATCGTACTTTCACATTTTTTAAAAGGAAATGGAAATAAGAAATATTTTAAATAGTTTACTTTTCTTTCTTTGCTTATGAATATTTTTGTTTATTTTATTTTGATAAATTTAAAATTCCATAAAAAACTTGCTTTTGATAGAATGTCATTTTTTTCATTTTAACTATTATTATAGCATATATTTTACCACACTCTTACTCCATACATTTTCAAATTACAATTATATATATATATATATATATATATATATATATATATATATAATTCTACAATTGAAACTATTAATTAACTAACTTATTAATTTGACACTTTAACTAGTTATTCTATGAAATAACTAGGTATTATATAAATAAACTAATGATAGACAATTAAAATGAAAAAGGAGCAATTTATCTACTTTATGCAGCGTATAAATGCTATTTATGGAAAGGTACCATAGAATCATTTGTTACAACAAGGATTACTAAAATGACACTTGGAATTACAAAGAACATTATATCTAAAACAAAAACATTTTTTGTTGACACACTGGGTTTTACACGAACATTTTTTTAAATCCCTGACCAGTACCTAAACTTTGAGCTGTAGCAACCGACCGGAGCGATATTCCTACATCCGGTACTTCATCGACTTTAATTAATTTTTGTTCTCAGACCGTGAACTGGGATCGGGAATATAATTGTTTTGTGAGGCCGTTTCTTGTGCCCAATTTAAAAATTCCTTTTCCGTTTATTTTTATTGATGATAGCTAAAATAGATTTGGCATCACCTTTCCCTCTGTCAACTTCAGGCCCTGGGATAAAGGCGGCAAACCTCACAGAGGCTTCAGAATGAGATTTATCTGACATAAATTTAATGGTATTAATTTAATCTCCCAATGTCCTGGAATAGTTCATAAATGCAGTAGGGGTGGAAGGTAAATGTATTTGCCGTGCGAGATATATGATATAGATTATTTTACACTTTAACGGGCTGCAGATCGTTATTCCATGAAATAACTTGTTAAACCATGAAATACAAGAGAGTTTAACACTTTAACGGACACGATCAGTTATTTCATGGAATAACTAGGTATTCTATAAAATAACGGATTTCATACTTTAACGGTAACACACACACGCGCGCGCACGCACACACACACACAGAGAATTATGATTTTTTTAAACTCTTAAGTTTAATCCTAATTAATTACCAAACCCTATCATAATTTAGCCCGTAGTAACCTCATTCTACAATATTCTTTTATTTTATGATCCATCCAACTCGTTCTAGTTAATTAATTCAACAGAAGCTTAATAAAATTGCCGAATCAGCTAAAAGATGTGATTCCCACGCTCTGTGCAAGCGGATGAAAATTGTTGACCTAAACAAAATACCTTTAAAAAGATCCCTGTGTTTCCCTTGCCTCTTATGAGTCTGTCAGGGAAATCTTCATCGAAATCTAATTTATAAGGAATAAAACGAAATTAAAAATTCAACCTGTCTTCTCCATAATTTCGGCCACGATTATGCTATCTGCTCTCAACAAATAATTTAAATGTTTTACTTTATAAAAGTCGGCAGGATAGTTCCGTGTCTTCTCTTTCTTTCTGTGTCTTTCGTTTTATTTTATCACGGGAAGCAGGCATTATTTATAAGCTGACGGATAAGTCGCGTCCGCTCACAGCCTCGCGAAAGAGCAGAAGCGTAAAGAAAGGCGGGATAACATATTATCCCTGGACTTTAATACCGTACAATTTTGATAAGGAAAATATTTTTTAATGAGCTTATAAAATCAAATTTCGATGGGGATTTCCCAGACACACGCATAAGAGGTAAGGGAAACACAGGGGTCTTTTTAAAAGTATTTTATTTAGGTCATCAATTTTCATCCTCTTGCACAAAGTGTGGGAATCTCGTCTTTTAGCTGATTGAGCAATTTTATTAAGCTTCTGTTGAATTAATTAAATAGAACGTGTAGAATGGACCAAGAAATAAGAGAATGTTGTAGAATGAAGTTACTATGGCCTAAATTAAGATATGGCTTTTGTTATTAATTAGGATTAAACTTAAGAGTTTAAAATATCATTACAATTTTCCCCTCACCGCAAGACGTGGAAGTTCGCCAGGGCCCTTGGACACACAGCCATACCTTACAGCGGTGTCTGAGTGGGAATTTAATATTTAACATTATATTGATAGTTATATCTAAGTTTAAATGGATATTAATATTGATAGCCAAGTTTCCCTTTCCTTCACACTATACTGACATTAATACAGAAATCCCATTCATCCTTTCATATTAGAAGCTCAAACAGACCAGGAATTATATTTGTGAATATATTATGAAAATCAAATAATCAATAAAAAACATTTAAAATTAAATAATATTATGCACAAAATCATTTTTCTATAGAAACTTTACCTTTAAGTTGTTGAGAGCAGTCAATTTAATATTATTATATTACTCTCAAATGCCAAGAAGTCTGACTCAACAAGATTATATTAGAAATGAATTGTTAAATAAAATATCAATATTATTATGATTTCATCCAATGGGACTTCAATATAATTATGATTTTCAATATAATATTTGAACTCAAAATAATCAACACAAGCTTTTTCAAACTTCAAATAAAATATAGGACATGAAAATAATGTTTGCACAATTCAACACTATCAAAGGAAAACTAGAAGTAATGTAAATAAATGCAAGATTCAAAAATTTCATGCAAAACACTTGCAAATGAATGTAACAAACACAAGATTCAAAATACTCTCTTAATATTTGAAAAATAAGAAATATATATATGGTAATAAAAAAAACATTTGCATTTTGACACAATGATAATGGAAGTAGCTTAATGGCTGTCAGAGGTGTTTAAATATCGCCTGAGGTCTTTAATACAATGCTCTTATTATCCTATAGTATAAAAGAACCGTGGTCGTTTACTTTCACAAACATGCATGTTAAAACCTTAACAGTCGGAAAACTTTTAATTTAATTGGGGAAATCATTTTTCATTCATTTAATAGCATATAAATAAATTTCAAATAAAACACACTTCAATGTTATGCATATTTGTATAAAAGAAATTTCAATGGAAAACTAGATAATTCAATATTTTAAATAATAATGTAAAATATAATTTGTAATAATTCACAACTATAAATACGAAAAATCAAAAGAAAAACAATATAACTTTTGGTTTCCATCTGTTGAGACAGTTGATCTGTGGTCTTTTTTTAAAAAAAAAAAACACTATTTAATCACTTTTTGAAGAATCACTGGAGGCACTTTTATATATGTATAATTTACACTTTTAAATTTCTTATATTGCCTATACCATCTGTTAATTTTAAAAGTAATTTCATAACAATTCAAGACATAATTCTATATAATTCTTATTATATATATATATATATATATATATATATATATTCTTATTGTTTACAATAAGCTTTTATATTGGTTAATGTGAGCAATAAACAAAGAATTTCTAAAAAAGAAAGAATAAAACACAAATTCCTATTTTAACATATTTTGAACATCCCCTTCTTTTTTTAATGCATTGGTTAAAAATTACTAAATTATGTAATTTCTATTATATGTTTCTTCAATAGATAACATTTTAAAAGCACAAATTAATAAGTTACTTTAAATGCCTATTCTTGATCTTTGTTTGATCTTGATCTAAGGTTTGGTTTTGTGGCGAAAGAACCAAATTTGATCTGTGATAAACTGAATATTAAACAAAAATTCCATACACAAAAATGCAATACTTCTTTTATTTGTACTAAATTCCTTATGTTTGCTATTAACTTACATACTTCATGTTGAAGAAACTTTATGCCTCATTTTAAATGTTACAGTTATCTAGTGTCTAATAGACAACATTTTACAAGACAAACTAAGAATTTACCTTACATTTCTAATATTTTCTTGATTTATGATCAATTTGGTTTGGTTTGGTTTTGTAGCATAAGAACCGAATTTGAACTATGATTAACTCTGAACATTTCACAAAAATTCTACACCCAAAATGTAACACCACTTTCAATTATAGTAAATTTCTTCAAACAAATATTTTTTAAAAAAGAAAGAAAACCCCATAATTTCCCCTTTTTTGAAAATAGTAAAAAACAACTGTGAAAAACTATTTATAAAGACTTATTAAATAAAATTTTAAAAATACGAAGTAAAATGACTAATTTACATCAAATTTTTGACCAAATTTTCTGTAATGAACTTGTACACCCAAGCACAATCCTGAAACTGAATTGATGACTTCCATGAATAAATAATATTGTTACATCATTTATAAACAAAATTTATTTAAATTTTATTTAGAATGTTTGTAATACTTGAATTATTGAAATTTATACAAATCCACACACATTTATATAAATATTATATATTTGTATAACTGAATCATCTGGTATATACCTTTAAGGAATATTTCTTTAGGTTCACTTTTCCTTTTTGATCAGATTTGATGAAACTAGAAAACAATTATAATAATTGAGTTTTCAATTGTTTTAAAAATAGAAATAAAATATTTGTTCACAATTGGAGAAATATAATTGAAGATCAAAAGTACTTCATAAGCAGGATAATGTTTTCATTCTGATATTGGTTCTCTAGGCAAATTTTATTATTAATGTTTAGGATAATAGAGAAAAATAAAAATAACCGAAACTAATGGGAGTAAAATTTAAATTACTATTTTATGCAATAATTAAACTATTCATATTAGAGTATTCAAAAATGCCTACATTATCTCAATTTTTAAAGAAATTTTGTTTTGAAGTTTACTGTAAATTTATTCTGCTAAGCCTCTTTTAGCCTCCTATGAAAATAAAAATAATTCCACACATGTTATTGCAATACCAAAATATAAGAATGTTAATTAATACTTTTTAAAACTTCTTTCATTTGAACATTTAAAGTTGTTAACAAAAAGAAAGAATTGTTAATGAAAAGAAAAATTAATGCAACTAAGTACAATAAAGTCACTTGAATTGTTATTCTGAAAAAATGAAGATGCTATTAAAAATTTATAAAGAAATGTGAAAGTTTTGCAAAATAAAATTAATGCTTTTCTTATAAAACGGAAAAAAAATTTCATATAAAAGAATAAAAATTAAAATTAACCTACTTGTTGTAATGTGGTAGGCTTGAATGACATTTGGAAATGCATTTCATTACATTTTTCATGCAAAGACATTTCATATTTTGGCATTTTGTTTAACACATACATTTGAAAAAATGGTGGGTTTCATAATTTTCCATTAATGCAGATAAAATATTATGCATATACTTTTCTTCATGTTCACTTACCCTTTA
The DNA here is from genome assembly GCA_026289955.1 of Argiope argentata. NCBI lineage: Eukaryota > Metazoa > Arthropoda > Arachnida > Araneae > Araneidae > Argiope > Argiope argentata. Next base: position 101,666 of record JAOUZG010040590.1, read on the forward strand.
TGTTGAAATTTGATAACCTAGATAACGTATTTCTTAATTAGAATGATTGATCTTTCACTTCTTTTATATGTACAATAAAATATTTGTTGACAACTGAAGATGCGTAGTGAAGAAACAAAAGTCTTATGGAATTTCATAAGCATGATAATGCTTTTGTGATAATGGATTGTGTAGGCAATTTTTTAATAATGTCTAGGATAATAGAGAAAAATAAAAACAACTCAATGTAATGGGAGTAAAAGTTTTGTTGTTTTTTTATGAAATATGACATTATTAAAAAATATTCCTATAAGAGTATTCAAAAATGCCTACACAATCCCAAGTTTTAAAGAGTTTTTTTTTCTAAGCTTATAATAAATATCGGTACGATCGTCGTTTAATCCCCTACTTGGCTCTCTTTCCCCAAAATCGCCAGCCCCTTGTTTGTACCGTGTCTTGGAGGAGTTTTCTAGTCAATGCTTAAGGTAAAAAAGATTGCCAGATTAGAGAAAACGGGAGCTGCCAGCTTTGGGACGTTATCGCCAGCTTGGCTAAGCTCTTTAGCCTCACATCAAAATTAAAAATAACACAAATATATTATTTTATTTAGAAAGTATAAATTAAAGTTCTTATAAAGCTTAAGAAATTTATTCAATACTTTAAAAAAATATCTTTAATTTGAAATGTTAACAGAAAGAAAGAAATTGTAAATGAAGGGGAAAATAACTGCCATAATTTAAGAACACGCGAAATAAAAATCTAACAAGAAATAAAATCACTTGAAAAAAAATACACACATGAAAAGAAATGACGCTAACTCAATTAACAAAGTTTCAACGCTTAAATGAAATTGAGAGATTAACAATGGATCATTAACTCAAATATTTATTAGGCTCTATGGTCGTTTGCGCCTAACGCTAATAATATCTCGTGCAACTCCATGTTTCAGTTAATCAATAAGTTCGAATGATCTTCAGAAAAATATTTTTTATTTGCTATTTGAAATAAACTCTGCACTATTTACAAATATACAGTAATAAATAATTTACACTCACCAACTTTCTTGAAATGATAGCATGCGTTACTGATTGTTCCAAAAGACAACACACGCCAGGTGATTCATGATAAATTCCTAAAATGTATTAGCATAGCAGCATCTAGAAAAGACAAATTTCCAGATATCGGGGCGAGTATGGAGCGATTATATAAAAGTGATCATTTTCACTAAGTCGCCGTAGGAGCTCGCCCCTATGAAAAAGCGAGTTTCAGATTTGATCTTAAAAAATCTGGTCAGAATCCGACATCGCGCCAATCAGTGCCGACGTTGGCGAAATACGGACGAGCGGTAGCCGACTAATGCGAGCATTGACCAATAAGTTGCCGACGACTCTTTCCGCTTGGATTTCAATTTAAAATTACATTACAGTGTTATATTTAAATCCAATTGATTGCAGCTCTTCTCTATTTTTCTGAATTATAGAGTTGATGTATCATACTATTTTAAATATTTTCTTTTCTTCTCATTTTTGGAAAAAAAAATCTGTTTTTATTCGTGTGTGGATATTAATGTTTAATTTTTCGAATTTTAAATGGTATTTTTGGAGAGTTACAGGGATTGAAACATTTCTGCTAACAAATATTCATTTAATTATTTTGTATCATCTAGCTTTTCCTTTATATTTAAATGAAGATTGTATCCGAATATGCTTTAATCTTAATTAGTATTGAGGCAACTTAAATGCCTCATCATCTATGCCCATTTTTGATTTTTAAAAATACATATAAATTAAGTAGTATCAATAAAGAGCTGATGGTTTGTCCATTTAATGATTCATTTCATTGTATTATTAGTCTGAAAAATCCTCTTTAAGAGCTTATTAGTTAGAAAATGTACCTTATACTATATCTTATGTGCGCCCTACGGGGGGGGACCTCGTGACTGAGGATGAGAAACTTCTGGCAAGGTGGTTTGCTCTCGCTACCCTTGTGGGGGCATGAAAGGTGGGGGTTTGGTTCCCCCCTTTGATGATGGAACGTACTTCCTTAAGGAAGGGTTATGCATTGGCCTGTGATGGCCCTTAGAGTTCAACCACTGTTCTCGTCAGTGCTGTTGTTGCGATGATCCGGTCATTCAAGTTTGTCCGTGTGCCTACTGGTTTGTCAGAGTAGTCAGTTTGTGTTCGCTCTGTGTACAAAGCATGTTTTAAAATGCAACTACTGCTACTCTTTGACAAATGTATCTTGATTATTATTCTTATGAAAGAAATATCAGAAGTTTCAATTTTTAATGAGATTGTAAGTTTAATACTTGAAAAAAAAAGTCTACATATTTTGTCGTTTTTAAGAAAGCTTTTCTCTTAAAATGACGGCATATATTTTGGAAATTCCTTAGAAATTAGATGCCAAAACTTTTGTACTCTGTAAAAGAAAATTTATCACTTATTTTATTTTTAGAATAAAATGATATTAATCAAAGTCAAGATGATCGTAAATACAATAATATCGTTGTTTCCTTTTTTAAATTCCATAATTATACAAAATATGATACTGATAGTTTATAAATTTTGTTAATGTAATTGCACCAATGCACTAATAAATTTGTTATTCAAATGATAAAACAAATTTATTTAAAACTAAATATTATGCTTGACTTAAAAAAATTATGTAAACAAAAACCAAGCGTCACAGCAGAAACAAATAACTTTAAATACAGCTGATAAAAATCACAAAAGAACCTCAATATTTTTTTTTACTGTCAGTCGGATGGGAGAGTGTACCGCAAATCCAATTTTGTTGATCGATGTTAGCGTGCTTACAACATAAAAGGACATACTTCAATTTGAAATTGAAGAGTTCTGTTAGTAGAAATATATTATTCAGAAATATACAGAGTATTATTAATGATTTATAATTATTATTGTTTAGAAATCGCTAAATGTTAATCATTGCATCTCCCAACTCTTTGTATTGAATCTTGATAAATTGAATGCCTCCAAAATATTCCACCCAGCATTTGTAATTTTTTTACCTCATAAAAAATTGTGAAATTGGAACACTAGCTTTGCTATAGAAAAGAACTATTTGTTTGTAATTAAAGACTTTAATTTAAAAATTGATTAAAATGAGCTTTATTATTAGTTAAACAAGGTACAGAAATTCATCAAAATTATTAAATATTTTTACTCTTAAATTTTTTTAATGTTTATTTTTAATGTTTTTCTATTACTCAGAAATCAATCAACAAACTTGATGAAAAAAAAGTGGATTTTTTTTTCCATTTTTATAATAAGGTAATGTCAAAATTGCCGAAGATTTTTACGATATGCGAGTTTATAAAATGTCGCTGTCCTAAGTAATCTTTTATAACTGAAGAATTATTTGGAGAAAATTGTAAAAATACAACTTTAATAAGATTATGAGCAAGTTCCACGAATTTTCATTGATAAAGAGTAAGGGTGACTGGGGATAGTTGGCACCCAGGACAAGTTGTCACTTGGCTAATAGCACAGGGAAAAGAAAAAAAAAACACTGGGTGGTAGTAAAAGTGGAAATAGAGTAAACAAGAAGTATGACTTCATTGTCTTAAGAAATTTTCAGTCAGTTTCATTTGGATCTACTGACTCTAGAGGTCTTTTTTTTTTTTAACTTCGAAAACTGGATATTACTACTCACTGGTTTTTCTTTTAAAATTTACAATACTATTAATGAAGATTCTCGCATCTTACAAATAGTATTTTGATATTCATGAACGTATTTATGAGAAAGCATCTTTTAATTAATTTAATATTTCTGAATCAAAAATGCAGTAAATCGAATGACCTGACAGGGCATGTTGGCACCAAGGCAAGCGGCATACTTTGGCTTATTCCCAAATCCTACCCTATTTCATGTATTGAAGAAAATTGAGCAACGTGATTGGTTCGCACTGCCGCACATTCTGTGACGAGAGTGTGACGTTATTATAACCGAGCTTTGAAATAGTTTCAGTTCGTATTTCTAATACTGATTATACTTCATTATTTCTGAAGTATGGATTTGCCATTGTCCTTTATTGTGAAATTTTCTATCTATCTATATCATTTTTTACCTATTATTTTTCGACTCAATGGAATTGTCTGAGCAAAATCGTATGGATATAATAACCGAGAATTTGCCTTCGAATTTTATAAACGAAATAGTAGAACACAATGAAGTCTTTTCTATTAGGTGCAATTTAAAATCTATGGATGTTATCAACGAATGGGCAATTTTAAACTGGGAAATGCATGATTTTTACAGGCCTGATATATTTCAGAATCAAATCTAGAATGTAATTTTTTTTGTTCTTGACATTAATAAATTTTCTTTTGTGTAATAATTTTATAGTAATTTTGATATCTCAAGAACTTTTTGTGCGAATTTAATCACTTTATTGTTCATTTAATCATACTTATTTTACTTCTTGGTGTTGCTATGATGTATTAATTTATAAAGCTCAGCTCTTGTTTTTTTGTTCCAAGCTTCAGTTGTATAATTTTATATTAATAGCCATTTAAAATGCAGTCTAATTTATTATTACCCCTGGAATTTCGACATCCGTTATAGGTAATGTTTACACATAATTTAAAATTCTATTCTTTGAATCTTTTCACTCCATTTTTTATGTTTGCTTTTTCTATTTATTGATTTTAGATACTGAAATTTTATGGCCTATTTAATTACTTTAATAATAAATAAAAGTATTAAATATTTACAAATTTTCTGATAGTTTAAATGCAATGCATATTTAAAGATTCAGTCAAAAAGTAGAGGAGAAGGGGGAATAAATTTATTTTCAACTTTACACTGTGTAGGAACTCATGTTCATTAACATGTTTTATTTTTTATTTAAAATATTTATTAAAGTTGCTAATTTTTTTTAGTGGTAAATAAATTCAGTTAATATTTCTAAATTGATTTTTAAATTGCTCTTAGAACTATTTATATTTCGATATGTTTATAAAACTTTCAGATACTCAAAACTAACTATAAAAAAAGCTGTTCAGGATTCACTTGGAATCATTGCAATAATCTACATCTTTGGCTATCAATAAATGCAGTCGAAATACTCAGTCAGTAGAGCAATAAACACAGCATTATATTGAATGATACATAGCAATTTAAGAATTTAAGATTTTATAACTTTTGACAATTATAAAAAAATCAGTGCTAAATATCAGTAAAATTTAAGATAGGATATCTCTTATATATACCAAAACATTTCACCAATCCACTTATTTCCTTTGAAGTGAAAGCACAAATATCTAAACAGAAGGGGAAAAAAAATATTTATCCCAATGGAAAGGCCATAAACAACTTACTTTTAAGTGAGCAATTTATTCTTTATGAATTAATAAATAATTATTAATTGATAACCTGCTGTTGTTTGGAATTAAAATACATTTATAAATAATAATTATGTTAAATTTAATTTTTGATAAATTATAAAGCAATGCAATCATTTACTACTTCATACCATATGATTGACTGTTTTTGTTTATTTATATTTGCTGGAAGATTAAGTATGTAACATCTTTATCCTTTCTTGCAGTTTTTTAGACAGAATTAAATTAAATACTTTAATTCAATAAAAATAGAAAATTCAAAAAATAGTGACAGGATGAATCAGCGTTTTACTGTCTCGTACTTTGAAATCGTCAGCGTTAAATTTCAAAAAAATTACGATTGAAGAAAACATCGCACAGAAATGAATTTCAAATAATTAAAAATTTAAAATTCTGAATTTTAGAATGATATTAAAATATTTTTTGTAGAATAATTCTCCCCCAATTTTTTCTGAAAAGCGACAAATTTATTATTGCTATTTAAGTAAATAATATTTGTATTTCGAAAAATTTGCTGCATTTTTTTCCTGTTATAAATAATCAGTATCCAAAGTTGATCTATCAATTAGGGGAAGATGTGGGGTACAGAAGCATAGCATACAATTTCGTAAAGAATTAAATCGAATTCATTCAGTTTATGCGATCTATTTATAAAAGGCATCATATCCAAGTTGCGCCGAAAATCGGAAGGAGAAAAAACATGACGTAATTGGAGAAGACGACCAATGATATTGCTCGATTTTCTTCCATACATGAATTAGTATAGGGCTTGGGAATATGCGCACCGGCAAGGCAGGTTGGCCTTGCGCTTTTAATAATGTCGATAATTTACTTGTTCAACATCCGTAGAAATCTATATTTATATTCAGAATCATGGTTAAAAACTGAAAGAGGACTTCAAACGGAGCTTTGACCCCCTTTTGTTGTTGTTTGTAGAAGCAGTAAAAGCGATATTGTATAGAGAAGTGTATTCAACGGCTGCTGAAAAGCAACTGGCATACCTTTACGTTCCCTAAACGCTATTTCCAAAATGCTTAAAAGCCGGGAATTATTACCTTTTGACTTTCAGCTACCTGCCAACATGAAAAATTTTCAGCTTTCAGGAGAAAGCAGGTCTCACAGAATATGCGAAATGAGCGTGAGATGTTTATTTTGGTCTTAGTCCAAATTAAGTACGAAAATTTGCGTATCAGTTTGCTATTTTATTAAAACGGTAAGTGCATGATTCATGGGAAGGAAATCAACTAGCTGACGGGGGCTATCATGACTCCCATCTTTCGGTTTCAGCACTCAATTATTTGAAAACGAACGAAATTGTGATGCTGAGTTTTCCACCTCACTGCAGCCATAAGGTCGCTATGTGTAGGTCTTCTAAAGAAATACGTAAACAGTGCATGTGATCATGGCATAGAAACAATCTTGGAAAAATAATGAAAGTTTACGATGTTCCAGGTGTCATAGCGACAGCTCTCCCTCTGGCTAGAGAGCAATATAACAGCCAGTTTGACATCTACTGGAATAAGACCACTGAATCTAAACATATTCCCCGATTCGGAATTTCTTCCCATTTATGTAACATACAGACCTCAAGCCACACCTAATATATTTCAGAATGATTCTTCAGCTTTGGATTGCATTTATTCTAATCTGAGTCATACTGTTTCCAATGAAATTTCCGAAGCGGAGGATGGAAGAAATGGCACTCAACTACTGCATGTTTTATCATCCCTAGATACCGAAGTATTGAACCCACATACTGTTTCACCGTTGGAAGAACTATAGTCATTACCAAAGGCTCGAACATGACAAGGTACAAGAAAAGTACGAACGAAGAGGCAGGCTGCTATTTTGACAGATACCCCGGTGAAGGAAACATTTCATGTAGAAAAACAAGCCGCTAAGATAAAAAGATTAAAAACAATTGTGAAAATCAAATCTAATATCTTACACAATAAAAATGATACCCCCCCCCAAAAAAAACAAGAAAGTGGCCAAAGATAAAATGCAACGAAGGAAAACTGAATTTAGAAGGCAAATCTTTCATTCTTAGAGTGAAGTGGAATGGAGATCTTCAGGTGATGGAGACGATGTTTATATGAACTGTGATTTAATTGAGAAATCGGATTATTTGAATTTAAAAAAAGAACAAGAGGTCAATTATTTTGTATTAGTAAAATTGTTAATTGAAAAAAAAAACCTCAAACTTCTCTGCTTAAGTTTTGAATCAAAAGAGCCGCCAAGAATGAAAGGTGAGCTTCCCCAAGAAAAGTTCTAAAATGAAAAACGCATTTATTTCTCCAATTATGCTCAAATAGTAGTTACCTCATTAAGTTGATTTAAAATGGTTCCTCCACCGCCTTTGGACAATGGAGGGAGAAAAAGGCAAGAAACATTTTTGCAATGTAAAGTTCATCTGAGTTTGTTATTCTGATTAACCACCTAAATTGGTTAAATGTTCCTAAATCCGAAAAAAAAAGAAGTTACGATTTAATTATTTAAATTTTAGTTCAATAATTAATGTATATAATTTTTATTTTCTTTTTAGATAAATACCTACAGTATAATATGGAGAAATGCAAATATACACAATGCCAATCTGTCCCACGTATGGTGCCAACGTACTCCGTCCCCTGGGCACGTTGACACCGATGGAATTAGTTCATTCAACTCGATATTGCTCGCTTACTTTTTTAAAAACCAAACTGTTATTAATTTCGTATTATTCTAACCAAAGAATGTAAGAATCTGTTGGAATAATTATTAGCGATTTAATCATTACCAAAAAAATTAGAAAAATTCGTAATCATAATTCGTGTCAACCTGCCCCTATCTCCCCTACTATAAATTTGTAAGAAAGATCGTATTGCTGTAGTAATATTCTTTCGAAAACATCCTTAAAGAATCACCGAGAAAAATTAAAGAAAGTTGTGAGAATCATTTATATCAGCTAATTGTTTAATAAGAAGTTTTATAACCAATAATCGAAATTCTTAATACCTGGTAATATTTACGACCTTGATTTTATTATTTTGTGAACGCAATTTTGGAAAATCCTGTTGAACTGAATGAGTCATCCAAGGCGATTATGATCCAAATCAGTTTTGATAATCGAGGTTATACTGCACTAATTTACTGTTCTAGTAACTGATTTATTGAACTCGTACCTTTTGTTTTGATGTTATATCCTGACATGTTGCTTGCAATTGAAATAATATCGAGCTGTGCGAAAAAAATTCATTTAATCGTTTACTTTCAAATTTATGTGGGATCTTACCACAATTTTAATATTTATTTTTGCATTTTAAGCTGTAGTATTTCCATTCAAGGCGAACTTGTCCACATTAGTTTCATTAAAGAAGAAACAGGGACATTCGTTTTGGCCTTTCCTGGAAAATGGTATGTAATTTATGTATTCGTTCCTTTTTAATATTGTGCTAATCTAATAATATAATTATACTGCAATAAATTCATTATAGTTAATAAATACATTAAAAGATAATAGCTAAAGTTTTCATTACTAACACTTGTTATTTTTAATCTTATTAAATATGCAGATAAAACATTTATTGAATATTGTAAAACTTAAACCTTATTTCCTTGTTTTTACTTAATTTCTGAGATTATTATTAGCTCATTTTTGAAATGCCTATTTGTGAATAGTAATAAATGTATATCTTAAAAGATATTCAAGACTTTTTCTCTGTTTTTTGTAAATGCTTAAAAGCAATTTCTGATCAAATTTTTATTTTTAAAAAAGCCTTGAAGAACAATTGGAAAAATGAAAGAGGGAATGAATATTCGAAATCTTTATTCCAACATGTATATTTTGCTTTCAAATTTATAATTTACGTTGTTTATTAGATTGAAATACTTATCTTTAGGAAAATTTATTACTTTATAACGTATGATTTTCTTCATATTTTATTATTTATGTATTAATACTTTACATGCAAGCCTACTTTTTTATTTCTTTGAACGTATAGCAGTTGAGTTTTTTCACATAATTACCGTGGGTTCACGGCTGACTACTGTGCAAGTGAAATTACAATCTTCCACTTTTTGGGTTTGTTATTTTTCCGACTTAGACTACAATCTTTCTACTGCAACCCCTCTTAAATATTCTATTATGTTTTCTTTTAAATATTCTATTATGTTTTCTTTTAAATATTCTCTTATCCATTTTTTTTTAAAATTTAAAATGAACATATTATTTGTAGTGCGCATTTTGAATGTATAAAAATGACTTCGCACAGCCAAAATATATGGGTTGCTGTTGGAAATTTATAATCAACATGCACTATGGAATAAAACATACAAAGAATGTTTTCAGTGATTCAAAGATAATTTTAATACACAGATAGATCATGAGAAAGTGCAAGAGTTTATTATGAACTGCTGCAACCCAATAAAACAAACAATGGTGAACGATTTAAATAGTAATTCGTCATTTTAGCCGAAGTATTGGGGTAGAAACATTCAGAATATGTAGAAAGACGCAGCAAGGTTTTTTTCCCAACTGGACAATGTTCGCTTGCATGTTGGCAAGTCTATAAAGGAAACTTTAGAATTACTTCACTGGGATGAGTTGATTAACCCTCCAACTTCATGTTTCTCTTTCAGACTACTATTTGTTACGTTGCATGCAGAGTGCCTTTTTTGGAGAGAAAGCCAATACCTGGGGAGATATCAAAAATTGGCTTGATACTGGCATTGCATCCAAACAATGAAACTTTTTTCTTCACAAATTTATTTTTTGCCCGGAAGAAAAATGAAAGTGAATGGTTTATGCGGAGAAATATTTGGAAGAAATTGACTTTTAATTTTTAAAACAAGCTTGTGTCTTTTTTTTATTAAAAAAAAGTCATACATCCAATAAAAAAATACCATTATATAACAGATCTTTTATTGTTAAAGGAATGGTTTACATGTGTCAACTTCAGTTCTTTTCGTTCTTTTGCTATTGTTGTTTTCATTAATTTCATCAAAAATTTAACCTTTCTTTAAATATTTTTCTTCTTTAGTAGTACTGTTTCTGAATCTCAACATTTTGTGACCAACTTGGCCAGACTGCTGAAGTTCCAGTTTTCATCTTTAAAAGCGTAAGTAACATTATTAGTCATTCTATCTAAAAAAAGATAATTTAAATATTATTCTTTCGTTTTTTTAAAAGATATTTATTTTGTTTTGTAAGCTGACAAAATAATAATAATAATAATAATTGATAGAAGTTAGAAATGCAAAAATTAATTTTCAAAGAATAATATATTTCTCGATTGCGAAGTAGCATTATCGTGAATTTTTATTACTTACTTTTATTTAAGTGATACTTCCAACTAGAGAATGGGAATTTGATACTAATTAATGAATCATTCTTTTCTATTGTTTGAAAGTCAGCTAAGATATTTAAAAAAGATTTCTGTGGCACCAGATTTCTTTAAAATGCTGCAGATATGCATGATAATTTATTGAACATTAAGCTACCAAGTTCTTATTTTTCAAATTTTAATTCTGCTAATTATTTACTGCTTTCTTCTCGGATGCATTCTCGATAATTTAAAAAAAATCTGTTTTATTATTATTATTATTATTATTATCAAAGATGCATTTTGGAATAGTATGAAGAAAGTATACTATTATATTTTATATGATTATTCTTATATTTTATATTATTATAATAATAGTATACTATTCTTGTACATTATATGAAGAAAACACTTTTATAAATATTGTTAATAAAAATAAAAAGCATATTTTTAATAGAAATTGGAATTACGTGGTTTACATTGGAATTACATGGTTAAATCATAGTCACAAACATTAAAAGATTAAGAAAGGAAATTTGTTTTGAAATATGATGAAAATTTAAATAAAAATAAAAGTATCAATGAAAAGATGCCCTTGATGAATGATGATGATTTTTCTTGTTAAATTTGTTTGCCGGATATTCTGTCTCTAAATCTTACTTATCTAATTTCCTCCCATTTCCCCCAGTTTCTTTCTATCTAGTACCTTCACTATGGATATGATCGATATGTTTGCAGCATCAAATTCTTTATTGTGTGAAATTTTACCTTTATATGCATTTTTCTGAGAATTTATATTGAGATTTATAACTTACTTCAATTAAGGACTATATATAGCATATTGTTTATATGTAAAACTTATATTTATATGTGTGCATGTTATTAAGGAATAATTAATATTGCTCATATTATCACTTTAGAAAAACGCTTATCTTTTCGTCTTAATTATATTGGCTTAGAGTTTAATAATTCTTATAAATATGGAATAAGATTATAAAATACTTTTTGAATAGTTTTATTTGTGCATTATGAAAGGAATATTTTCTTTTTTAATTATTTCTAAATTTTGATTTTGATAGTAATTTATATAATTGTTATTGGGTAATTTCAGAGCTTTTGCTGATGAAAATCTTAAGAATCAGTTGGACAAATTTTTTACTATTTTCTTCAAACATTACCTGTCTAAGTATTCAAGAAGGAAACAAATGTTTGAATCTCATTTACTGGATATTCTACCAAGTGTTCATTGGCTTCCATTACCACTTGATTTAAAGGCATGTATTGTAAATATTTTGTAACTACCTTTTGCTTTAAACTATCTTTCCTGTATGTATTACAGTTTTTAAATAAATAAAATGATAGTATTGAATTGCATTTGAATATGATAAAGGTAGTCCAGTTATAGTCTTGGTTGAATGGGTTAAGATTTGAATAATATGCTACTTTAAATTTAACTATTTGGGAAGTTAAACTTATATATCTATCATTAAATTTTTGCTTAGAAAATTTTTGACTTTATTTGTTTGTATGCACTGATTCAGAAAATGCTTCCAAAAACTAACTTAAAATTAAACAACAAATTTCTTTTAATATCTAAAAGCATATTTTAACAAATTTTTCAAATTTTTGTTTGAATTATTTTACAAGTTCCTTCTTATATATATATATATATATATATATATATATATATATAATCATTATTAATGTAGAGCCATTGCTTTCAAATTATATTTATGTATTTGTGCTCACTTTGAAAAGGTCTGCTTTTTTCATAACAACTTTTGAACGTGTCAAATTATGTAACTTTCGAATTCATTCAAATCTTTTAGACCGAAATAGATGACATTCTCAGTGAACTGGAATCATCAGATTTTGGAAGTTCAGTAAGTTTAAAAAAATTATTATGTTCATTATTTTTTGAAGTTGTTTTTTCCTTCTCTTTTCTCAATCTTTCTGTGTTTCATTTAGAAAAAGGAATTTTATTCACCAATGCCTTTTATTGACTCCCAGTTAATAGTACTGAAGTATTTGTTCTTTTAAGGAAATGTTCTTGTTAAATATTCTCTAAAGGAACTAAAGAAAATGAATTTGTACTTCCTATGTTAATTTATCCTCATTCTGGCTCAATTTCTAACTTTTTAATCTATATGAAGCGAAATTTGAATTATATATATATATATATACGTCTTTTACATGTATTTATTAGATATAAGGCTAAAACAAAGCCTTAGAAACCACTATCATTTTAAAAGTGTGTGCAAGCTACACCACCACCAGTGTATGTATGTGTGTTGCAATTAACTCTAATTAGCTATTATTAACTCGCAATTAACTATTTTGTCATAGATTTCCTTTGTATACTTTTTTAAAAAAGTTTTATGATACATTTAATTGGTTGATTGGTTTGTCAGTTTAAATGGTAATTTAGCAAGGCTACACTACTCTAAGCATGTAGTTAAGAGATCAAGAACAACTGTCTAAAAAATTGTATTGTTAAATGTAATGACCGGTTGTGACAAACAACGTAAAGAATCAGAAAATAGAGAGACTAAGCAAGTTCTTAAAACAGGACGGCATCTAATCTGCTAAAAGTGAACATCATGCAGAACCATGAAACATACATCCGTAATGAACAATTTCTTTTAAATTCGATGGGGAGCATCCTTGCATGGAAAATACAGGGTGTCTAAAAAATAAAAACTTCCCCTATATGTGAAATATATAATATTTGTCTATATAATATATCTCTATCAAAATCAGAATAGTAAAATTCAGTTAAGTCATAACTTTTTAAATGTGGCCTTTTATGAAACAAAACTGAAACAGTCTAATATTCAAAGCTCTGTTGCTTTGGAATTTCTTAGTCTAGGCACACAGACTTAGCCGCTCTGAACTGTGAGCAGACATGGTGAAAGTGATCGTGAAACCGGTCGAATAGTCCAGAAGCACGGGTGAAGGAGGGGGGGACTGACTGTCAGTCAGGTTATTTCAGAGGCAGAGAGTTGTATGAAAGGGAAAGTCATTGTTTTTTGTCCAGATTTTGGGGAGAGGTTAAAGGTGTCTGGATAAGTTATTGGCTGTTGTTAATCAATCAGGTAACCATGTAGTTGGGTTGGGCGGGAGTTGTGAGACTACGCTAGAAGTTAACATGAGTTTTATCATTGATTTTCTTCACATTTTTAGCCGCTTTCAGGATGCCAAGGAATTCTTTTAAGATGGTTCTGTTTTCTTTAAATGTTTTGATCATGTCTTCGATTTCTGCTAGATCTATTGGGATGGTTTCGTCTAAGTTAAGAGAAGACGGACTTCTCTGTGGGTATGGTCGAGTTCCAGGTGCTTGATTTCAGTAGATGTTTTGATGTTTTTTCTGATTACATCAGCAAAAACTTCTCAGGTTGGGGCATTTTCTTGTTGGATAGTTTTTGAACCCCCTCCAAGAGGTTAGGTGCCCTGAATAATCGCAGTTTATACAAATCATATCTAGGATCTTCTTGATTGTGTATTGTTGTGTGGGGGATTTCCGTTGCACTTAATGCAGGGCGAATTGCATTTGCAATTCCGTGCGCTATGATGGAATCATCCGACACAATTTAAACACATAATGGTCTTTCAAGTTTTCTGTATATTTCTACATTAATCTTGATATACGAAAAAGATTTGGTATTGTAGATGCTTCTATAATTTTCAGTTTTCTTCATTTCTTCTATGTAGATTGGATGGAGGGTCTTCTGAAATTTCTTTACTGGGAGATTCTTGCAATATTAAAATTAAGTTCTTCAAACTCTTTCTTTATTTCTTCTTTATATTGGTTTCCTGGAAAGCCTTTGGGATAACTTTACAACTTTAACAGGGCGCTCTACTGTGTTTTCTGATAACATATATTCATTTTTCTTCATTTCCAAAATTTCTAGTATTCGGCTTCTATCATTTTTATTTGAGAGGGTGATTTTGATGAAACCATTTATGTTTCTATTTTCTGTCCGGAGAATTGTTGGCAGATCTCCTGCAACGTCAGATTGTAATCTTCAGTCATATTTAAATTTATGGGTGATACTTCTTTGCTGGCTGGGTCATTTTCAATTTCTAGGGCTTGGAATTTGTTCAAAATAATTATTTCCCGGTTATCTTTTGAATTTTCCCTCTAGGTGAAGTATCTTTTGTCCATACTTGATATGGCTGTTCAGTGTCCATTTGGAAGTTAAGTCTTGCGTTGAGTGAAGTTGGCATCGATTTACTGGGCAAATTTTACTTCTATTCTTTCAAATTGGTCTTTCAGTTCTTTTGCTTTGTTAAGGTCGTCTAGATCTTGGTTAATGTTTTCCTGCTTATTTTTGCACTCTGTAATGTAACGCCGAGGGTTTTTAGCGTATCTTGTAAAATCTCAAGTCTTTCCAAGTTTCTTTTGAGGTGTCTGCAAATATTCTGGCTATTGTTGGGGTGCACGGCGCAGTTTGTACAAACGCAGGGGCCTAAATTCGCCATTTTGATTCCTATGGAATCCTGAGCTCCTTGGTACGTCCTTCTCATGCATTTTGTCTCTTGGATCAATTCTGGGCTTTGATTTCTTTTAAATAAGAGTATCGCATTTCTGGATATTATCAATATTTTGTTTAAATGATCTGCTTAGTCCGATAGCTGCCGGCAACCTTTACCAATTTTCTCTTTCACATCGTATAAGCTAGAAGCTTGACTGCCCAGGGAAACATTATTTCAATATCTACTCTCGCAGTGTCTATCTCTCCATGGCTAGAGACAGAATACCTCTTTTTAGTTTTAACCTCTATAATTTCTTTTATCAACTTCTAAAAGGGATGTGAAAGTAAAAAGGTGATATGATCGCTGTTTCAGTTTATTCGCTTTTCTTGTGCGTCACACGGATGATTCTCATAGCCTTTCTCTCCTTTATGGGTACAAGTCACTATCCAATGGCAAGCAAGCTTGAAGTGTCCTCAGTGTTGGCATTGGTAGCAACGCAAAAGGTTTGGAGTATAAGGATGTATGACTGGCTTCATATAACCTGCTTTAACAGATTCTAGCAATGTCGGTTTTGAAACGTGACAATAAATTAATTCGGTGGGGGGGGGAAGGCGGAATTGTCAATCTCGCTTTATTGAACTACAGCCTAGCCGTGACGTGTATTAATTTCGCATATTACGGTAGACCTTTCGAGGCATTCAAAGAGATGTGTACACTTACTCTATTCAGGATTGTGGCCTATGCTTTTAATTTTATAATCTACTGAGCCTGTGTTTGAGAAGCAACCTCGATGAGGAAATTTTCGAATCGAAGCCACTTCTTCAACAGTACTGTTGATTGAATTGTTGAAAAGAAAGAGCGAAACTGAAGTTAATGTTTCTTTCTGGTCAGATTATAGGATTAAATAACTTAAAACACTTATCTGAGTTATTTCAAATATATAGCAAAACATATTTTTGCTCTTATGATATTGTCAAAAATTCAGGCACGACGACATCACCAGCCCCGGAACCCAACAAGGAAGACAACCACTGGCCGTAGAGATGCCTAGTCTTGGTACTTACCTTGCTATAGTCTGTGTAATTTCTGTAGGCGTTTCAAGAACACTCGATTCCGCCCTTTCTACTTTTTTGCTGTCATGGTTTCGACAAAGCTTGTTTTTTCCCCACACCAGTAAGTTTCAGTAAGGTCGTTGAATTTGAGATATTTTCTTAAGTAAATAAATAAATAATAATGATTTTTAAAAATTCAGCTCGAGTGGTTTCTATAACACTTTATCGCACATTCTTTAATAAATGGACCAAAAACGTCTTGCATTGTGTTGAATAGTTCTGAAATTAGGCATTTTTTACTGAATTATGAATTTAGCATTTTTATTGAATCAATAGACTAATTCTTGGCCAGTTATTTGCAGGTTAATCCCTGGCAAATGGTCACTTTAAATTGTATTTCTCAGAAAATTTATTCCATTCTTAAAGTAAAAAAACTACAATATTTACTGCTTTTGCTTTATTGAAATTAGTTTTCGTTCTGTTTTCATTATAAAATATTTAGGTGATCAAAATATGACAAACTTTTCTCATTTTTGCTATTTTCAAAATACTCCTTTTAAAGTAAGCTACAACAAATTAATTTTTTAATGCATTAAATATAATTGCGAAGGAAATAAAATCTATAGAATGGCAAATGCACACACTAATGATTCTATTTACTGACTAATTATGTTAGTTTTTTGTTGTTAATTTATATAGTTTTACCACTAAAACTTGAATTTAAAGCCAAAACTTGTCATAGCCTAAACATTTATATCCCTATGTATTAGATATCGTATTCTAGATAAGATATAGTTTTCAAATTTCGTTTAATGAAAATGCCTTCTTTAGTCATCTATCTTTGTCTTTTTTGTAATATAAAATTATCTATTATACATCATAATGTCAATGTTTAGAAGAGACAAATTCTTAGTGACAACTTAAGTTTTACTGTGAGATAAAAGATGAATATTTCAAGGAAAAAACTCTTAATCATCAATCAATCGCTTATGAATGCGATAGAGGTGCATTCTGTATAGCCCTTCTAGATGCACGCCAAGTTTTCCTGCCAAAGGTAATTATATCCCTGCAAACCTAAAATGCGAGCGTAAATGAATCCCACAATCCCGGACAAACTATAACGAACTTGAAAAAAGTATAAAGCAGAATGCTATACCTTAACAGTATAATACAGAATACCTTAACAGCTGTGTGCCTTCAACGTTGCGAGGCAGACAAGCAGTAACAAGGTATAAAATGTGACCTTGAACCCCCTGCAGAAAATTCACTGACTATAGCCGTCATATATGCTCAGAATCTCCTCCGGGAACAGTGGCCACCATTTAATGCCAAGCTGAGAAAGAATTCCTTCACTTGATCCTTTGCAGACTAACCGTTAGCTACTGGCCGATTAATACAACAAGGACTACAATTTATTACCCTATCTAATGGGCCGCCTTGTAATGCCAACGCTTGAGTTGTGAAATTTTTGTGGGCAGTAAGAAGCAAACAGAACGGCAACTGCTCCTCGTGGAGAGCTCCATAGCTTGACGTCGAGTCGAGGTAATGAAGGAAAGTTGGAGATGGTAAATTCTTAAGGAGTGAAAATCTCCGTGAATCGTGGGATTAGAAAACCCATATTCACCAACAAAAAGTGAGTCCCTGAGGGAGTGATACATTATTGTCACGAGTATAATAGTAATTCTGACACAAGAGCGATAAAAAGATGCAGACTTTATTTTCTATGAAAACGCGTATTAAATATTCGCAATTCAAGCTAAAAAAATCACAAAGAATTAACTCTACTTAATCCGTTGATTTCAAGAAATAGCAAAGCTATAGATCCGCACAGCAGCAGGAGAAAAGATGGTCTAGACTTTCTAAGCCAACCAAACATAGCTCTCTTTTCGAGCTCCACTGAAATGACCGCCTTTAAGGCGAGTCTTAAATAGCGTCCCACTGAAACCTAGAAACGGCGCGTTTCTTCCATGTAAGTCTTAAACCAGAAAATTTCTCCACTATTCCATTAGAACAAATCTTTATTTCCTACTTCTACTACATATTTTAGCGTGTAGTAAAAACCATTAGCGACTTCGTTATGTCGCCAAAGCACCTATATCGCCAAATTGGACAAATATGGCGATCTTTCGTTGTAAATTCCCTTAGAACGGTCTTTTCTCCCCGACGCGCGATTCCATTACAATTAATTTTATATCTTTAAACTATTTACAAATATTTACACAACTCAGAAATATTTACATCTAATTTACACAAAATTAATTACATTATACTTGTTTTCATATTGGGGAGAAAAAGGCTTTTTTTTTCTGTAAATGAAAATGGTTTTTAGTAAAAGTGGGAAGAAATAAATCATATGAAAACTATTCATTTAGTGTTAATTCATATGTTTTTCGAATACATTTGTTCTAATGTATTTTCTTCGATTAATCATAATTTTCACAAAAAAAGTATTTCTAAATAATCTGATGTTTTAGATAGGCTTAAAGATATTCAATAATAGTATTAAGCTTATGAATTTGCTATCGTCTGTGATAAGTATACAACTCCTTATAAACTAGAATTTATAATTTTTAAGAATCTTTAAGAATAAAAAATTCTTAAGAATTTGTAATCTTTATTAACTATTCTTTTATTTGTTTATATAGCCCACTAAATTAGAAACTAAATCATTGAGGTAATACATATAATAAAGATGAGCTTTAACCCATTTACCGCTAAAACTCAAAGAGATAAATTTATTTTTATACAATCGTTAGTATCTATTTATTTAGGAGTATATAACGGTAATTTACAGTAAAAACGCCACAATTCGGCTTATCTTTTGAAAAATCGAGTATTGCGGTCGTGGAGCGTCAGCGAAATAAGAGTACGGAGTTGAACTGACCTTGTGAAAAGTTACTCAGATTTGATTTCTGGAAATCTCTCCAATTTTTCTATGCTTTTGAAAATCCCAAATGCTATTTAAAAAATCATTTATAATCGGACTTTAAAGGTTGGCATGTAACTTGTATAAATTTACATGTGAAAACTTTAACTACAATCACCATACAATGCAACTCTACAATCTTTGCATCTGTATATTGTCTGACTGTGACTTTGCTTGCAACGCAGTCTTCTATTCTTCTTTGACTTTATAATAAAGTGACTACTCTCTAATGTGTATTATTAATGTTGAATTTACTAGGTCTTCCGGTGGCTGAAGTACATCTACCTAAATCTACATTCTCAAAAGAAGGTTTCAAATGAAATAATCCAACATCACGTATAAAACTCAAGAGTGCCTTTTTATTTTCGATAGATGATAATTTTAACAGTTTCATGCATTTGTATGGTAACGTCAATATATTTCGGAAATATTGGAAAACATCACTTTTCCCGCGAATTTCTATTCTGTAGTTAACTACTAAATTATCACGTAAATTGACTCCTCCCATTATGTCATTATTATTGATCAATAAGATGAGGTTGAGACACCAAAACTTTTTTCTTTTCCGTACTTGAATAATGGAAAACCTTGTTTACAGGTTGAATCTTACCAAATGTTTAACCAAGGGCTGCAACAGAATTATCGTTTCAACGAACAGAAATCACTGTTTTTCTATTCGTACTGAAAATCGTAGTAACCTCTCACTTTTTTTTTCGAACACTTTTCACCGATTGTCTCTGGTGCCAGTTTAACTGTTATCGGATAAATACAAATTTTGTTTCAAGTTTCTGTATTGCAAATGTGACATTGGTTCTCGCACAATCGGAACAGAAAGGTCTTCATCAAGAGACCACTACACTTCTTCTATAGGTAAGGGATGATATCTCGTAAGCAATAGTTTTCCAAAATCTTCTCATTTATGCTTCACTTGATACAAATTTTTCCCGATTTTTTTTTGCATAGCATATAAATTTGTCTGATCTAGAAGTGAAAATACATCAGTAATAAAAAGTAGATCAAAAATCTCACCGCAAGTTTTATCTTCTATTTTCATTTTTACTCTTTCCAATCTATCTTTTCCCTCGTTTTTTGGTTGAGGTAAATTTTCTGGTTTCTTTTACCCATTTCAAGTTTTTTTTTTCTCGATCGACTACTACCTGTGTTCGAGAGATTATATTTCTTTTTTGAGTGCATTTCAATTTGCCCTGCTTTATCATTTGGTAAAACTTTGTCATCAGAAATGCAAATATTATCATTTCATTCTTCTTCATCGCGAGGTTCTTCAGTTTTTGGTGGAAGAACTATAATATCGATGTCATCGTCCTTTGAATAAAGCTCATAAAATTTATTCAGGGCTTCATCTAACGTAAGATATTTTCTTTTTGGCAGGCATAGGATGAGAAACATACACCGTTGATCGAAAAGCGAAATAAATAATTTATCTCTCAGAGTGAGCTGAACTACCCTTTTCCCGCTGACAATGCGTCAGCGCAACACATCTTTTCCGTTCCCCCTTGAGGTAACACAAACAGCTTATGAATGAAATGCTGTGGTAGACTGTGATCTTGACTAAAAGTAGATACCCTTAACACTCTTCTTCACATTATTTCTTTCACATTATTTTCTCTTCAAAAATCCAAGGTCGACAGATTTGGTTGAAAAATGCTTCAAATTAAATGTTTGTTTTTAAAAATAAAATTAGTGATTATGTCAAATATTGCTTCACAGAAATATTCACTGTTTTTTTTATCAAACCTAAAAATAGCAATTTATATAGAATTTGTCTGGTCATTAAATTTTTATAAGCATTTATTTATTTACAACAACAGAGATTAATGGTTAAGACATTGTAATGATTATAATGTTGTTGTGCACACTTTGTAATGAAATTAATTCCTATTCATAACATTTCCTTTGAAATTAAACCAGTGATTAATGTTCATTAGTGAAATGTCTCCCTTGCTTGAGTTGAATAAGGTAGTTTGAAGCTAACCATTTTCATGTACGCATATGTTTAACTATATGTAACATGGATATAAAATTATTATTTAATAATTTTATATCTAATTAATTGGCTTTTGTTAATTCTGTATTCTGGATTTGTAATGTTTTATATGAAAGAAATTACTATTTCAGCTTAAATGCCTCTTTCACAATTATATTTTGTATTTTCTTATCTGAGTCTTCAATGAAGTGTATCCCCCCTTCTTATAAAATATAAAACAAAGAAATTCAGTTTATGTTCTTTTACCCATTTCTGTTGATCATTTATGTGAGGACTTAATAAAGCCTTTTCTTTAAGTTCCACTAAGAGACTATAAGTTGTCCGGCTGTGAAACAAGTAATATATATTTATAATATATCAATTCCTAATAAGCTCAATTCCTACTTAGGTCAGCATTTTTTATTTTAATTACTTTTTATTAAATAATTGTAATTAATATAAATAATTTATCAAAAAATTATTGATTTTCACAAGAATTGAGTTTGTATTTACCTTCACGTGAAAAATACTGAAATCCTTCCATTTTGTCGATTGAGCTACTGCTTGTTGATTTCAGTTTCCATTACAAACTACAAAAACCTTATTTAAGGTATTAAAGATTAATTAATGAATTAATATTTGAAAAAAAATGTATTTGAACTTGAGTGGATAAATAAAAAGTATTTTAATAACTATTGAAAATTTGAACAGGGAGAGTGTGAACTAGTAGTAGGAATTGAAAAATATCCCAATATTTTCGTAAGTAAACTATCCGACTTAATGTGCTTTAATTTTATATGTTGGTTAAAAAAAATAAATACATATTTTGTTCAAGTTGTTTGCTCCATCTCTCAATGTTTTTTGCTGCATTTGTACTGTCGGAAAATCATTGAAATATTCTCACCATTTCTTCTATAAATATTACATTTTTGTAAATTTTTATTTTTCTTAGTCTGAAGGATTTGATGGAAATCAGCGTATTTATAATATTCTTGGTTCTTGTTTATTTTATAAAGTAAGTAATTTATAGATTTATTTGCATTTAAAATATGCATGCACAGTTTTTGCTTTAGTCTGTTTCATAGAAATTAAAATTATTTGGATGCGCGATAAAACTTTTGATCTGTGTATTCTAAAAAAATACGTTAAATATATCGAAATATATTGTTGACGATAAGTTCTAAATAGTCCAAGTTTTTTTTTTCCTACTAAAATGTCTCAAAATGCATAGTATTAGAAATAGATGCTTCTCTTAATATTCATTAACTAACATTACAATTAGTCTACGCGTTAGAAATATGAAAAAAATTTCCTTGCTGTTATAATATCTTCTAATATTCAGTTTTTTAAAAAATTATTTAATTTAAATGAATATTTTTACCTTTCTTTTTGATGTCAATTCTATAACTATAACTGTATGAAAGTTTAAATTTTCTTGATATTTTCAAATAACTAAAACATGCAAACTTTTATTCGAAAATTTAGCGTTAATAGGAAATTAATTTTAATATTTAGGTGTTGAAATTAATCAGAACAAATGTTAAAATACTGTCTAGAGAAACTGAATTCTTTAAATAGATTAATCAAGAGTATGCTTAAGATCTCCTGTTTTAACTATTGAAAATTTCTGTGGAAGTATTATGATAGTCATATTTTGAATGCTTTTTTTTGTTGATAAAACTTCATTTACATAATATTAAATATCGTTTTTATTTATTTTTATTGTTGACTTATAAAAGGTAATTCTTCATCCTCAGGGATATTTGCTTTGCAACCATCTTCCAAAGAGCGATTTGCTGGATATTCATTTATTTCTTCATTATAATCGAATTTTGTTTTTGACTAAAAAGCAAACTGTGTCAGAAATTATTATTTGGAATGAAGTTTTTCCTAGCCGACATCAAGAACCCAATTTTTCTGATTCAGATTTCATTGAAGTGCAAGGTAGATGGTTCCTACTTATTGTTGCTATGGTAATAATCTCGTTTACTTTTTAAAAAATCCTTTAAAATATTTTTGAAACATTATCAAATTTTAAATAAATTATTAATTTTTATCAAATGATTTTACTAAGAGTTAATTCAGTATATTGATACTGATAAAATTGTGTTTCTCCAATCTGATTAATGTTTAAAATATTGTAGTTTTAGGAACGAAATAAATCTGAATGCAGTAAATATTTATTGTATATTCAAATTTATAGAATATGAGACTTTTAATATTCATTAACAAGAAAGTGAATAGTTAAAAAATAATGTTTTATATTCATAGTAGTTATTTATGTATTGTTACTATCAAAGAAAGCATATCATAACTTTTTATTTTTATTACTATCCTTGTACAGCTATAATTATCGTGGAACTATTTAAATCTTTCTTCTAAGGTATACAATATTTGGACAAAGATTAAAGCGGTTAATTTTGTTGTGAATAAGTTTTACGTGGTATAATTTAGCTATTATGAATGAACCAAGCTATTTTTAAATAAGGGGGAATTAAGTGTCAAATATATTATTAGTAGGCATTCTATATAGTCAGTTGGCATATAGAATGCCTACATTATATGGCATTCTATATGGTCAATTGTGAACTAGTATTAGCAGTTGGTTAAATTCAATTTGAATTTTTTTTAAACTCTAACCCCCAGTTTAAAAAAATGATAAGTAGATTTGCTCAAACTTATAATTAATGAATGATTTGTGTGTAGATGAAATTTTTAAGAAAAAAATGAATGTATATTAAATTTTTATTATTGTATATATGTTTTCAATGAATCATATAGTTACTACATTGTATCTATGCATGAATATAAACGGTTATTATTTTCTAGAAAATCTTTTACCATTTTTCCTTTCTAAAAATTGACATTTTTTTGAAAACAATCAGTATATTTGCAAAGAGTACATTTAATTGTGTCTTATGCATGTCATAAAATATCTACTTGCTTAATACTGTTGAAAATTATCAAACAATTGATTTATATCTATATAAATGACATATTATTTTCAGTCATTCATTGGAGATTTCATTTTGTGTCCTCATAAATTAATAAGTTCACATGATTTGTTTTTATGTTTCTCTTAATCATTATCTTTTTAAAGCTTAAAAAAA
Source organism: Argiope argentata (assembly GCA_026289955.1). NCBI lineage: Eukaryota > Metazoa > Arthropoda > Arachnida > Araneae > Araneidae > Argiope > Argiope argentata. The sequence continues at coordinate 125,859 of JAOUZG010040590.1, forward strand.
TATTTTTAGCATCATTGTGTTCTCTCCGTTATTTTGGAAGCCGGTGGATGTGCCCTAAAGTGAGTTGCTTTGTTAAATTGTCTATACATATTTACAGGCATATTAATAATTTAAACTATTATAAAACTAAAACTAGTTTTTTGAAATCTATTTGACTTTCTTGAAGTTATATGTCTATTGTAATAAGTTTATTATGCATGTGACACCTAATTTTAAAAGTTTTCATTCTTTTATTTTTCCCCCCCATCAAATTAATATATGTATATGCTGTGATAATTATTAATCTTCAATAGAAAATTTTTGTTATTGTACTGCTATTTTTTAAGGGCACATGCATAAAATTTTTGATGCTAATTCATTTCCCAACTTTGGATTGTATATTCAGTACAGAAGATTTTGTAGCAATCTGTTGTTTAGAAGAAAAAAAAAAGGATCAATTGCAAACTTAAAAATATTAATATCCTTTTAAATTTTGTGTTATATATATATATATATATATATATATATATATATATATATTCATTTAATAATGGAAATTTTAGAGCAGTAGTCAATACTATTTGAGTTTCCTTTTAGAGTTGATCATGAATGAGAGCAATTATTTATCTCTGAAAACCTGCATTGAAATCACCTTAGGATGGATAATGCTAATGTACCGTTTATCTTTCTAATTTAGGTTTTTATTTCAAGTAAGTTCGGTATGTTTTTGCGGGAAAAAATGTGTATTTCCAGTCTGATTAATATTTAAAATATTCTAGTTTTCTGAACGAAATGAAGCATAATGTAAAAAATATATAGTATTTGGGTAGTAGTTTTATGCACCAATTCAAAAGAATATAAAAATTTAATATTCATTAATGATAAAGTTTCAAATGTGAAAAAACTCTTTACTCATTTAGAAAAAAATCGATTAAAAATGTTTCTCAATCAAAATAAGTAGATAATTATAATATATTTTTAATGTCCTATAAAGCATATCAAATCTGTTTATTGTTATTGTCATTATAAGGCTATATTTTTTGTGTTTACCTGTAAATTACATTTTCCTAGTATAGACCGTTTTGACAGAAATTAAAATTGTTTACTTTGTTGTGAATAAGTTCTGAAGAATATAATTTAGCTATTGTGGATTTATTATTTAAACAATTTCTGAATAGATTGGTTCAAATTATCAAATATATTATTATTAATAGAATTGACTGTCTAGATGGTTAGTTGCAATCTATTATTAGCAATAATGAAATTCAATTTTAAAGAATATTTCATTAATGTTTCCTGATAAAAGATTCTTAAGGTACAGAATTGTACATTTTAATGTGTTGTTGTGGAAAGTATTTATAAGCGTAATATAGATTAGACATTATTAAGTGCAAAATAAACTCGTAAACCATAAATGGATGAAGCATCGATTGCATTTTAAAAATAGGCTGTTGAAGTTATAAAATTCGTAATTTTTAAATTCTATGCAAAATATAAATGATATTAGATTGTAAAGTATCTGATACGAACCAGTAAATTATATTTTAAAAATCTTTATTTGTATGAGACATTATATTTTACAGAGCTGAAGGATATCCTCCACCTGAGCCGTTTTATGTAGAAGAAGTTCAGAACACTTTAATTATTTTACACGATTGCGGCATAACTTCTGCTATTGAAAAAATGTAAGTTTTCTTTGCTCTTATTAAAGAACTAAAGTAAATTAAAAATATTATTTCCAAAGTTTAAAGGTGGAGTTGCCATTTGAAAAATTTGTCACTGTAACGGTAACTGTTTTACTTTTATCTTTCGCATGATTCTTGAGAACGTATCTCAAAATACGTTGAACCAAAAGTTTTATTCCGTTCCTGTGAGCGGTATGATAATTACGGTCTCATATGTCAGGATATTTTTTATAGTCATCAGGTGTATATAAATAGAAAAAAAAGTTTATGAAAAAATCTATAATTTTTATTATTTATATTAAGATTAAATTTAAGTTATAATCTATTTATAAATGTGCTATTAATCTCTTTTTATTATATTTGTCCTGTTATCTAATATGATATTATTTAATGGTTTTAATTTATATATAAGGATTAAAAAATTTTAATTGTTGAACTTTGTCATTTGTTGATGAAAAGATAATAAAATACACTACGAACTAACACTAGTTTGAGTTCCAAGCTACTTTTCTGAGATTTTACCGAATGACAAGCTTAATCCTATTTTAGGAACAATATAATGCTAAACGCAGACGAGTTTAAAGATTTTATTGAAAACCAAGTTTTATTCATAAAAAGTTTCTCCCTTATTTAAAATATTTGGTTTGTTATTAATGATTTTATTTCTTTATACCCTCATTGCTGTTATTTTTTAGTTTCCATTTTTAGTTCCTGGTTCTTTTTCATATTTTATTTATTTCAGTTGCTAAAATTTGTTTTACATTATAAAGCAATGTCTAATCCTCTAAATATTATACCATATACTATGAATATTATTTTAATGCTTGTAGATACATTCTATATGTGTAAAAAAATACATAAAGAATGGTAAGAAGATGTTGATTAATTTTTCAGTAAAGTTCTGCTTAAGACTATAATCAATATTTTTCTCATAGAAATAAGCATGCCCTTGTGTTAACTGAATAATTTTGCATCGAATAATTTTTCCGAGTACAAAAGAGTTAAAATATTCTATCTATATATGCCTTTAATAATTATATATGCCTTTATAATCTATATATGCCTTTTAATCTATTAGTATTTGCATAATAAGGTATTCAAAAATTACAGTATCCATCAATGTGTACCGCCTGTTTCACCTCCTCATGTGTTTTTGAAGGATAAAAAAAATTTGTTTTCATCTATTTTCTCTAATACTTCAAGTAGTTCTTCCTTGAACACCAGCTCGAAAGTCCTTGCTGTCCCATGTAATCAAAATACTGCCGTGCTTGAAAAAGGTTTGTTTTTATCTTGGGAGATATCTTAATGAATGTTTTTATTCAAAATATGTATTAAAGATAAAGTCAGTTATCTATATAATATATGAATATTTTATGTTTTTCTCTTTATTCATTATGTGTCTTTTTATACAACCACTAGCTGCCCTTGGTGACCAGTCAGTTCGCCATTTTTAATGCTGATTAAAAGATTCAATTAATATTTTATATAACTTGGTCTTATAATAAGTTTTTCAGTAAAATATTTTTAAGCTTCAAGTCTTGATAGTCATATATTTAATTCATTTATAGTCTTATATAGGCCTTAATCCATTCTGATCATTGTGCTTAGCCTTAATCTCTAATTTTCTATAAGCGCTTGTAAAATTCAATTTTAAATTAAAACAGAAATGATGAAACTGCAATTAATATAAAGACTTTTTTTTTGCGAATACAAAAAAAAATACAAATAAAATAATAATAATAATATGGGAACTGAAAGCGGAGTCGTTTGGCATTGGTCTTATGTGCACTACAGAATAATTTCCATAATTTTTAATATCTCAAAGAATTATTCAACCATACTTTCATGGATTCTTCATAAATATCAGTTTTTAGTTTTATTTTTAAAAGTATACAAAGGCTGTCAATAATAATATATATATTTTTTCGTTTCATAAGTATACTTCAAAAAATTGTGAAATTTAAATTTTAGGTAGTCATTTGGTTTTACAGATTCATACTCTGCAAAATATTCTTGACACTCCAACTTCTAAATAAGTAAATAAACGTTTCTATCTTCCGCTATCAAATCTGGCCGATTTATTAACTTTCAAATATTACAGTATTAGAACAATCAACATTTTCTTAATTTATGCCAATCACTTGAGAATCCCTGGGAGATTATTCGTGGGACGGTCGATGAAGTCATCTCATACTGTCCGTTTTTATAGAATAGGGATGTTAAAAGTTTCATAAATCAATAAGCTTTAAGGATTGATTTAGTTGATTGGAGTGCAATTTTCTTTTATTTAAAATATTAGTGTGTCAAGAATATTTAGTTAAATATGATTCATAGGGCAAATGAGATATGAAAAATTTGAAATTTGTAATTCATCAGCATTTATTGACTCCATTTATATAAAATATAATTATCTACACTGAAGAGCCAGAACTTTTATAGCGGGTCGTATGCAAATAATGGAAATGTTGAACCTATCAGCGTAACGTGATGCTGTCGACAATGCGTATATAAGACAATAGGTGTCTGAGGAGGCTATGATAACAATTCTTGCTGCTATAATGGCAGGTTATCAAGTTTTAAGCGATTTTTAACAGTGACTAATCGTTGGCACATGAGAGAGGGAGCACAACATTTCTGAAATAAAGATGATTTTGGATTTTCGCACCCGACCATTCCTAGGGTGTACTGCGAATACCAAGTTTCCGGTAAAACTTCAAATTTCCGACAGCGGTGCGGCTTGAAAAATTCCTTGATAGAACGGGATCATCGATGCCTGAAAAGAATCGTTACACGTGATAGGCATTAAATATTTCCTCAAATTACTGCGTATTTGAATGCAGGCCCATCAACAAGTGTCAGTGTACGCACTATGTTACGTAACCTAATTGATATGGGCTTTCGCAGCCGCAAACCATCTCATGAACCATTGGTGACTCAGCGACACAAAGTTCTGCACCTTGTCTGGGCTGCCAAAACCGTCAATGGACTCTTAATGATTGAAAAAACGTTGTATGGTCTAAGGAGTCACGTTTCCAAGTGCATCGAGTGGATTGCTGTATACGGGTGTGGAAAAAATACCATGAATCCATGCATTTCTCATGGTTTCAAAGAACTATTGAAGATGGTGATGGTTTTGTAAGGGTAAGGGGCTTGTGCAAGTGGTATAAAATGGGACTATTGATGTGTGTAGAATCTACCATGGCAAGTCAGCGGTACTTTAACATCCTTTCTGACCCTCTACATGCATTTATGTCCTGTGTGCATTTTGACGGAAGTAAACGATGCCAACAAGATGATGCGAAACCCCACAGGTCCGAGTGGCTTGAGGAGCATTCTTCTTGAATTGGAGCTTTTATCAATGTGTTCGAAACACGTTGATAAAACCTACTTTTTTTTAATCCATGCACGCGAAACGTGTTCGTACAGATTAAATTTTATTTTTATTTGATAGGAAATAAATTGTTGAAAAATATAGTTGAAATATTTATTTAAAAATTTCATTAAATTTAGAAATTTAATTTGTAGGTAAAAGCATTAGTATAATTAAAATGGTAAGTTTTGAACTTCAATTTGACGCAGAAATAATCTTCGTGCGATAATATTTTTGAAAATTATGACTAAAATACACTAACATTTCACTTAATTTTTAATTACTTAAGATTCTAATTAAAAATTTAAAAAAATCGTTCCGAATTTCATATTCCCGTCCTTTAAGGTATACATATGCCAAATTTGGTAGCTATATATCAAATGGTCTGGCCTGCAAATCGCCAACACACACGTACACACATTGAGCTTTATTATAAGTATAGATTTCTTTATCAACTAAGATTAATAGAATGTTTTGTGTATTGGGAGGAAGGGAACAAACTCATTTTACGTATTTAAAATAAAAGTACAAAAAAAAAACACTCCTTACTCTAACTTATCCTATATGACGAACTGGAAGAAAAGTTAAGAGCTTTGAAAAGCCTGGAAAAGACGCGGGAGAAACACAGCGATTTCTTAACACCGCTGGTGGAGAGTTGTTTGCTGGAGGAAGTGCCGATTGCATGGGTGAGAAGTAGTAGTAATGAAAGCGAAACCAAAAGTTCAAGATCTTTAAACGACTTGAGGGCTTTTCTTCAGAGGGAAGTAAGAAGCGAAGAAATGATGCTTCTATGACGAAGCGGATTTTAAAATAAACAGTGTCAGAGGAAAGGGGTTTCCATTGTGTCGGAAAAACAAACTGGTCAACTCACTGCTTCTGCTAGGTGAGTTTAAGCAGACCAGGTAAGAGAAATACGGACTGTGCTTTTTGTAGTGAAGGCACCCTGGTTTTAAATGTTTTGATGCCAGAAACATGACTCGCCAAGAAAGGCTTAATATTTTGTCAAAGAAAGGTGCATGTTTTATTTGTTTAGATAGGTCTGGTCATATTTTATGATAAAAAATCTCGTATAAAAAGTAAATTATGTTCTGACAACCATTATGAAATTATATGGGAAATGCATAGTTCTAAAAATGTTTAGAAATAATATGGATGTTGGTAATCATTGTTCTAATTCAGATTTGGCTCTTTCAAACGCAGGAAGAAGTAGGACTGTTTATCTACAAACCCTTGAAGCCGTTATACGAGGTTAGGGTCGCGAAAAACGTGTTCGTCTCGTTTTTGACTCAGGTTCCATGAGTAGTCATATTAGTGATAGGATAATTGAGGAATTGGCTTTAAACCACACTGGGTTGAAACTGTTATGAATACTTTATATGGGAGAAGTGCAACCAAACTGAGGGAAAAGGGTTCTGCTTGTTATTTGGTGAATTTTAGATGGTGGGAAGGCCCCACATGGTTAAAGATGTGCCTGAAAACTGGCCAAAAGGTGAAATTTGTTGTGAACCCATGAACGCTCATACTGAAAATCTAAAAAATCTATTGTTATTTTGAATGTATATAATGTTTATTTTCCTTGGAATTGTCTAAAGATAACAGAATGATTAACGTGTTTGCATATATTTTGCGCTTTGTAAATAACTACGAAAAGAATTTTATTTCTATAAATGATTTTTGCTTTCTTTTGAAGAAATAGATTAAGCTGAAAATGTTTTGATAAAATTACTGCAATGTTATTTTTTTAAGACTCTTAGTGACTTAAAATTTATACCTGTATTTAAAGATAATAATAGTACACTCGGAATTAAAATGAAAATAACCTACTGGAAAGATGTCTTTTTTAGCTTCTATTTTGTTTCCTGGTCTTTTTACTAGATTGTTAATAAAATTTGTTCACATTAAAAACTGTTATGATGGTATAAAATTGATAGAAACTATTTTTCGCGAGAAAGTTTGGATTTTAAGAGCTCTCAAGACTATACGAAGTGTTTTTGTATCATTGTGTCAAATATAAACGCTTTAGCTCTAAACCTATGTCAAATGAACTGACGCCTTACCACCAGATCGCGTAAGTGATTGGGTTGTTTTTTAAATTGTAGCTATTGATTTGGCAGGACCTTTGTTTTTGAAAAACGGAGAAAAAGTGTTGATTTCTCTTTTTACTTGCGCCGTTTACCGAGCAATACATCTCGAGTTGGTGAGATTACTTTCCTTCGACTCTTTTAATCTAGCAGTGTGACGTTTCATTGCTAGTCGTAGTCGGCCTAAAACTATGTATTAAAACAATGGGATAGATTTTAAGGAATCTTATAAAGAGCTTTCCAAGTTGGATTGGAATCAAATTCAGAGATAACCTAATTTGGAAAGAATATCTTGGAAATTCAACCCCCCCCCAACTGCCATTTGGTGGGGTGGCTGGTGGGGAGAGGCTTGTTCGTGTTATTAAGGAGTTATTGGGTCGTACTTTGGGAAATTCTGTATTGTCTTTTAAAGAACTTGAAACTGCTATTTGTGAATGTGAATCTGTTGTTAATTCAAGGCCTTTGACTTACATTTCAGAAGAGTCACGGGAGTTAGAAGCATGGAAGGACTGAGAGGTACTAATGAAAATCGATGTTATGGATTTTGAGGCGGATGATTAAAATTATTTTCAAAGTAGAATTATATTTCGTTCAAAACTTTTGAATGATTTGAGCAACGTTTAAGACGTGAATATCTTAGCCAATTAGTTCAAAGGGACAATGATAAAAATTGTGTCCGGGAACCTCGACTCAGCGAAAACGTTCTGGTTGGTGACGATACAAAGAAACGTTTATTGTGACCTTTGGCTAAAATCACTGAGCTGATTCCAGGAAAATATGGTAAGATAAGAACGTTCAGGGTACTGACCTAAAAGGGATGCTTAGTACGTCCGATCCAATGCCTATTTCCTCTAGAAATTCAGTTGATTGATCAAATAAATAGGAAACTGGGTGAATGGTGTGATTTTTGTGTCTCAAATCCAAATTTGAAAACTAATACCTTATCTGCTGATGCAATTGTAAAAAACACACACAACTGATCTGGACGATTTATTAAAACACCTGAAATGTTAGATCTCTTAAATTATGTAATTTGATTTGATTTGTGATGTTTTTTGGCGCAATAGCCAAATTTGGTCATATGACGCCCTTTAATTGAGTGAATTATAGGTTTGAGCATTTCATCGACCCTCAAAGGCTGCGCAATCAAGGAACTGCAGTGAACTAAGTAATCTGTTGAAGTGCGTAGTTCGGCAAAATGTTTGACAAATGTGCTTGATTGAACTGAAAGTGGTGGAGTAGTTGGTAGCTGCTGAGAATCTTTACACAACAAATGCATTTTCACTAAAAGCTTTGCTAAAATATTTAATATATATACTTTAAATGAAATATTGTCGTGGTTTCAGAAGAAATACATGAAAAATTGCTGTGCACATTTAGTTAATTCTATTGTTGTTGTTTTCCTTTTTAAGTTTATTTCTTTTTTATTAAATTATTTCGCATATTCATTTTTATTGTATCTTATTCTCTTTTAAAAAACAATGTACGATTTCTTGATGAGACTTTCATTTCTTTGTTTTTTAGGGCATTTTAAATTTTTGCTTCTTCTAAATATTTCTCCAATTTCCTGAATATAATTGTAGTAATTTTATTTCGGGACTTTTATAATCTTTATCACATTATTCCAATAATATATTATTAATCATGGAATTGAAGTATGCTTTTTGAATTATACACCTTAAGTATTGCTTATATATTATTAATCATGGAATGGGAGTTTTCTTTTCGTGACTAGGAAATTTGGATTGAAATAATATGATTAGAAATATAATCTTCTTTACCAGAATATAAGGAAAGAACTATATGCTATAAAAATATTACTCATTCTTCAGAGATGTAGTTTTAATTATTCTATTGGTTTATTAAATTACTTTAAAATGGTTTTTCATTTTATTTTTGTTGTCAAGAACAAAATACCATTATCCTTTAATAATTTTTGTGAATAAATTACTAATAAAACTTATTATGTAGAATATAACAATTACTCATATTTCTATAGCATTATAAATTAAATTATAATATATTTTCAAAAACATTTAATTTTCAGTTAGGTAAACAAGTTAAATAGAATTTTTTTTGGTGGTAGAATAAAAAATTAAATTATAATCAATTTTTCTTTTTAAATCTTCTACATCTGTTTCCATCCATTTGAATAAAAATGAGAACCGAAGACAATAAAGTGTTCACCTTTCTTACTTAAAATTCTATGCATTTTTAAAATTCTTCATTATACTGCTTTAGTAACTTGTGATTGTTTAATTTTTTAAATCAAAAATTTTTATATTAGAAATTTATTCTATATTTCTAAGAAACATATCTTATTATAGAAATATATGTTTTAAAAATAATACAATTTTGAGAGAAATAATGATCAAATATTTGTTTCTTAATTAATTTTTATATTCTTAATAATCACAATAGGGCAAAAGTTCTTGGAAGATACATCAACTGGCAAAGTAGATGATCCTGAAGCAGAAAGGCAGCAACTTCTTTTTGCTATGGGTAAATAGAAAGTTATTTCAAATTAATTATACGCTTATTAGTTAAATATTTATTGTGTCTGACTTCTTCTTAGATTCATTGTCAATCAATAGTCTTAAGTTTATTAAATAGTACCTTACTTCAAATTAACGAATTCTGTGCCAACAAATAATTTTACACAAAAAATAATTTTCCTATGCATTGGAACTTTTATTGTAATTTTTATAGGAAATTTTGTGTATGGTTTCTTTTAAGTAAAACGATTCTGCATTGATTTATTAATGTGAATAGATTCAGTTCATCTCACTAATAGTAAATTTACTTTTGTTTGTATTACTTCCGAATTCAGTTCATATCTGCTATTTTCTTGACTCGCATTTTGTAATTGAATTTTTTCATTTACTTCATTGTTTCATTCGTTTGTTATATTAGGACCTGCTGATGGGGAGTCTGATGTGGATTCTAGTTATTCAGATATTTCAAATGAAAATATGTACTTGAGGCAAAGTTCTAGAAGTTATAGTTTTTCAACTGGATCTACCACAGAATCGTTGGGAAGTGGAGAATTCTCCAATGTTCAGGTGCAGAATTTCATTTTTCTTTCCTTTTTAAGAACAATATTTTACAAGCATTTAATTTTTTTCAGTTGAAATAACTTTCTTATAACCGTTTCATTGTCAGAACATTATTATTGATTTGTGTTTTGCTGGAAATGCTGTTCTTTATGACATATTTTTATTATTATTGAACCAAAGAAATGAGCAAACATGGGATAATTCTCATGTATCTTAGCTTTAAAATTATATTTATTTGTGTGTTTCTGAAAAATTATTTTGTGACGTATGGTATTTTTACTTAAGAAGCCTTTATATTCTGTTGATTTTTGTTTATTGTAATCGTTCAAACTGTTTATAACTGTTTTTTTTAATTATTCGTTTTAGGGGCAAACATTCAAAAGAGCTATATCCAACAATTCAGACCTTAATACTTTGCATTTGAGTTACGATAATTCATTTCAGGAGAATACTCCACAGTAAGGTTCTTTAGGAAAATATTTTTTTTTATTACTGAAATATATTGCTTTGAACTTTGGATTATGTTGAATACTGATTCTGATTATTACTCAAATTATATTTATTTTGAAAACAGATGATTAATAATATCATATAAATAAATTACTGTTTTTGTTTTATATAATAAATTCTCTATCAATGTGCATTCAATTTATTGTTTTAATCCATATTCCCTTAATTTCCTTTTCACTTTACTTTCGAATTCAGATTTTAGCATTCCTTTTTATGTTTTTCAGTTTTTGTGTAAGATCATATTTTGTAAGTTATATTATTTTCTCTAGAAAAGTCGTCATAAAATACTTAATTCACGCCCACTCTTTGAAATTATATTTCAGTGTAGTTGCTGGCTTCGAAAATACTTTATTTCAGTATCTTCATATGGATCCAGTAGAAGGTGTGTTTCTTGCTCCTGTGCATGATATATCTATTCTTCATGAATCAGTGCTGAAAGATATTTGGGATAATTTTTACCGATGCTGCTTAAACCTTAGAACTGTATTTGCTCGGTCATTGAGGAATGAGGTATTTTTCCCTACTTTTTATTTGAGCTAAACTTCGTTAAAATTATGTTTTTTGAAATAAAATCTATCGCCATTTACACTGAATACGGGCAGAAGTGATAGTTTTACAAATTCACTTTAGAATTATTATATAACAATGTAAATTTTTTTTCTTGCACATTTATTTTTAATTAGAATTAATTGGTCTAGTAAATTTAGTTGTATGAGATCTTAATGTAAAAATGATTTGGTAAACCTCAAGACAAATAAATTATTGTATGGTTTGCATACATTTTGTTGAAGAAAAATACAATATATAGCTGGAATAATTTATTATATATAGCAATTTATTATGTAATAATAAAGGTTATGAAATAAAAATTAAGAGAAATTATGTGCAACAGTAAAGAAATCTATAATTTGATATAAGGAAAATTTGAAGATTTCTTTCATTCTATTGTTTTCATCTTTTTAAGATAATGTACAACTCAATTCTGGATCTATAAACCAACTGCATTGCTTCGTTTTCCCATTTTCCCATTTTTTCCCCATTAAAATATATATGAGCACAAATTCTTGGCATTATTAAAAAAAATCTATTCTTTATGTTAAAAGTTACTAAAATGATCGACATGGCGAAATTTTCCTTCATTAATAATTTTTTCGTAGTATTGCTCTGTCTAGGATTAAATATTTAAAAGCAATAATTAAATTCCTTCCGAAAGTAAGCTCCTGAAGTAAAAGCATTTCTTCCATTAAATTTTCAACAGATGGCTTTCTAGGTGGTGTTTTAGGATTTTAATGGCCTTAATAGGCCTTGGAACTAGTGGAGACTACACACATAATTTTTTAAAATATCATTAAAGGAAATTCTAATATTGAAAATTAGACCAAATTTATGATTAGATTAATTTGATTCATTCATAAGAATGAACCCTTGACTTGTTTCTACAAAAATGTATATAGATGTCACAATAGTTTTCTTGTCCTTAAAATTTTAACTGCATAGAAGTTATTACTAAAAGGCAGTGGAATTCTCAAAGATTGCCGAGAGAGGAATTGCAAGCATACTTTTGACTTCAAATGTTAAAAATTCAAACTTTTCGACATTTAGATTTACACGCTTTTTATATTATTAATTCTTGCAGAATATAATCTTGAGAAAGTAAAGAGCATTCATTATGTCATGAATATGACTTTATTTCAGTGGCCGTTGGATGTGCTTCACTCTTTTTCCCTCCGGAAACACTATAAAATACTAATGACGTGTTTGATATTCTTTTATTATCAGTCTCTGTAATTGATGAGGGGGATATTGTGTCAGTGTAATTCAACTAACTTTTGGTCATCAAAAAATGCTGTTGTTGATTATTAATAATTAAGTATAATCAGATGTTTAAAAAACTTAACCACGAAATTTTCATTAAAATTTTGTTACACACTATCATATCTATTGTGCCACATTCTAACCATGTTCTGGACATTGTTGTACTCTTTAATTATCATTCTTTATCTCGGCATCTTTTGAAGTAATATTAAATTATTTTATATATGATCCTATGACTTTTATATATCCCATGAAGCATCACGAATTTATATTTGTTGATAAATGCATATTATAATGAACTGAATAAAATTTTTTAGCTGTCACTCTACTATCAAATGATTGCGAAAAGATCAGCAAAAACTGGGGAGAAGCAATAATAAAATTCATCTTTCTGTTTCGCACAAGCCTGCAATCTTTAAAAAAAATATCGAAGGGATTATTTTTCATTAAGTTAGGAAGTTTGAAAATTCTCTCTCCTTATTAAAATTTGATTGTTAAATATTCAACAACAAATGTTAAATATTCTCATTCAAAATAATAATAATTTTTTAAAAACCAAGATCCATCTTTCACTTCTGGTCATCCTTTTCCTCCGAATATGATAAAAAATGTGTAAAATACCTTTAATGTATAACTTTAATTCTTTATTATCATCATAATATTATCATGATCTTGTCAATGAATAATAGTAGTTCAGTGCACTTGCGCTATAAAAAGTTTATTTAGGTCGAAAAATATTATCTCAACTTATTTTGTTTATGGTAAACTGAATTGAAATAATGAGGATATACTGTTGATTCTTTCTGGAATTTCTGTCGGCATCAGGTATAACTCAGTAATGCCAAAACTTGTAAATCAGTTTTTCATGCCTCCTATGGTTAAGAACCCGGAAAATTCTATGAAATTTTTTTTTAAACATTGCTTTTTTTTTTCTTAAATCCTTATTAATTTTTGTTATTTTCTGTATTCTTGTCTTGTTCTTTGTCAATAAATGATATTCCGAAATTTGGAGCTTGGTTCGCAATTTGTTGCTGTAAGCAAATAAAATTGATGTTTTTTAATAATTTAAATAACTTTACTGAAACCTATACATCGAATTATTGCCTATTCATCCTCATGATTACGTGTACAGCTTATGATAACGATGTGAAACTAAAAACGTCATACTGAAATACAGTAGACTAATACGGCACATGGGACTGGATGCCTGAGAAAATCATATAGATATCTCTGAATTATACAATGATACATTTTTCTATAAGAGGGAGACGAGTCAACGATAATATTTTATTATCATTTAATAATAACACATTTCAGACAAATCATGTATTGAAAGGGCAAAGGTTTTAATTGAAAAGATTGGCTGATCACCAAATAACATGCTATACCTGGTATGTTTGATTCTACCGTAATTTAGCATCTTTTTTTCCTTGTCAACTTGGAGGTTGTGCGCGACTGGAAGAGTACACAGATTGCTTTTGAATTAAAAAATATTAAAGAACTTTTAAGTTGTTAAATGCTCAATATTTTAAAAGTAAATTGTAACAAACAGAAATTTTAAAATTCTAAAATTAATGATGAGCAATTAGTTTTTGAGCCATTTTGTGACATCTGAGATCATGTGAATACGGCAAATATGCGAATCAAGAAAGAAGTGATAACATTCTGTTTCGGCAATTCGAAAATATTCTGTATTCTAGTGGCATGTAAAAAAATACCCGCCTTAATCCATATTTCTTATATTATGTTGGGTTAATTGTGCATATGAAACAGAAGACAGTTGTATATTGCTAAAGCTGGGCTGTGAGTCCACAAAATATAATGTTTAATTGATTTAAATATATGAAAATTTCAGGAAATAATTAAATCTTCAGCTGTTACAAAATATGGAGTGAATTCATTTCTACGAAAGGCCTATGAGCAAGGAGTTCTGTTTCGGTACACACCTAAAGATAATGCAAAGCAAAAGAATTCAATGACTTTTTGGGTAATAGGGTAAGTATTTGAAACAGTGAATATTTTCGGTTATTCTTTATAATGTATATTATCATTTTATAAGAAACAAAAAGCTACATTATGAAAACTTTTGGCTCATTTAAGGCAGATATGAAATAAAATTTGTAATAATTTTTTTTTGTATTTTGTAGTGCAAATAGCTGGTATAACATCATTTGACATAAAAAATTATATTAGGTAGATTTCCTTATAAAATATAAATTCATTTTGAGAAGCGATTTTTTTTGTTATTGAAATATTTATATCGTAGAATAACAGAAAACTGCTGGTAGATGGTGTGAATAATTTGCTCATGAAAAAGTAATTAGATGCATAAGTATTCATCGACTATGAAGGCTCATTTTTGTGCTGTGAGACCTGTTATTTGTTACAAAATTTTTTATCTGCAGCTGCTTGCAGCTCTGTAGATATTTTCCTTTCATCTTGAATCAAGAACTGGTGCCTTTTGAAATTGGTATCAGTGAAAAACATTCAAGCAAATATAATTCATATATACTTCAGATTTTAGAACGCAAGACATATGTAAGGTCAGTCAAAAATTGAATAAGTTTCAAAAAGAAAGTTCTAAAATTTGCTTTTGTCTAATTTGTGAAATATATTTGAAGTAATCAAAAATATCCAGGGTGTGTTCCAAAAATTCAGAGTATCTTTCACTCTCAGGCTTTTTTTTTTAATTTCAAAGTTGTTCAATATATATAGGAGGAGATAATTTGTGCTGGAGAAATAGGTTTCTTGTTAATTTTCAGATAATAACACTTATCAAATTTTTATTTGATCCCCCAAAATAAAATTGGTCAATTGGAAAAATTCCTTTTTGGTATACCCACGACAATTATATATATATAATATAAAAACTGCTTCTTCGACATCTTCGGAGACATTAATGGTGTTTGCACGTACTTCATGGATACAACATCATCATCATAAAAACTGCATACCTGTATCTTTAAAATTGACTGAGAATTATAACTAATTTAAATAACAGGTTTATAAATTAGAAATCGTGATTTAAAGAACTGAATACAAAGGGAATTGCACATAAAATAGATTTCTGAATTATGTTTTACCACTTTGCATGCAGTGAGCACAAAATTAATAGAAAACCACATGTTTACATTCAGATTGGAATATTATGATCAATTCTTGCAACTGAATCATAAAGCATAAATTCACAATTTTTTCTTTATAAAAGATGGCGGTTTTAGGCTGCTCTCGAGAGCATTTTTTGAGCTGATAAATGCTTATTTACAAGGATAAAGCAAACAAAACTTTAAAAAAAAACTATTACTGGAAAAACAAGGCGTTTTCTTATGAGACACACCACCTAAGGAAGATTTTGTATCCATTTGAAGTAAAGCAATATTAATCGCTTAATTTAGTCAAATATTTTCTAAGGAAATCATACGAAGCTTTAGAAAGTGACTTCTTGAAAATTAATAATTAAACTATTCCAATAAAAAGGAGCCAATTTTTTACTTTACAAATTGCAAAAATGTTCAAAATAATTCTTATCTCTAAAAGATTAGTACTTAGTTTGTTTCAACCTTTTTAGAACACTGTGTAATCTAGTGCTTTTGAGGCAAATTTAGCATGCATATGGATATTCTTGTGCAAGCTGCATTTATCACATAAAGATGTATTTCTTTTTAAGTGTCACTTGGGCAGATCTATGCATCATCAGCTTCTGTTTATAAATATATATATGAAGGTAGACCAAAATCCCCCCCTATTGTTATATCATGGAAAAGTTACAAATTGCTGAAAAATCAAATTAATAATAATAATAAAATTATTAATATCTTCCCGCTAACACAAGAGCTCTTGAAAGTCGTAAAATATGAGGAAATTATCTGTTTTTCATTAATTTTAAATGTTATTTTTGTCTGTTTATTATCTTAACAGCTCTTATTGAGGACAATTTCGAGCAAGCTTTAGTTTTACCTGTTTATTGCCAGAAGTATTTGCTCCTCATACATGAACTGATAATTTTCGATCTAGCTGACGTCATCGATAATACGGAAAATCGGCGATCAGAATCCTTTTTCAATTCCTACTATTAGCTCACACTCTCCCTATAAATATATATATATCTTGTACACATTTTAAATCCTTAATAAAATACTGTTTATTCATCCAATCACGTTCAAGTAATTTTTTTTTTAATTTGTGGTGGATGACATTTGATGTTTTTTCAAATATTAATTCATTAATTTTTTTATTATTTAATTAAAACCTAACTTTTGCTTCAAAAATCTTCATTTCCCCACCGCCAAACTAGAAGCGAATTCATTTTGTTTTTTCCCAACATTAATGAGTTCAGGCTTCACATGCTTTTGGGCGATTATTTTAAACGATTCTGTTTATGTTCATAATATTTGATGTATTTAAAATTAAATGTGGTTAATTAATCGATTTTTCCGATTCATTTTGAAGTACTTTCGAACTAAAATAATACAGAGTATAGAAAATTAAAAATTTCTAATCTGTATTGCTTACCCCAACTTATATAGAAAAATCACGCATTTTGCATTGCCACAATTGGCTTTAAATCCTTAATTGACGCTGAAAATTCAGTGCTAGTATAATTTTTTGATCCGTTATTTATAATAATTGTAACCGTTGGGCTGGGATAGTCTGGTTGGTGTGACGTTGGATTCCCATCACTTGGGCTGCGAGTTCGACCACCCTGTATAGAAAGGAGAATGAAAAACTGTCAGGAAATTCGCTTTCTATTTTGCCGCTTAATATTGTGACTCTGTCATATTTCTATTCATATTAATTTTAATTATGAGTAACTGAAATAGCATTTATCTCTGTTAGTCTAAGTAGGAATTGTTTTTTATATTGCCTGTTAGTTAAATTCAGTTCTACAGTGGATATGAAAGACTGTGTGGCCATTAAATTTTGGTTTTAATTTTATTAACTCTCCGTTGTAAAACAACACTCGGGCAATTTTGAGACGGACCTAGTAATTTTGAATCGCTATCAGATGATGAGGGTGACATCTGAGCTGGTAGCACATTCCCTCTAAAGTTACAATAAACCTGCAATTGCATAATTGAAGTTTTATTTATTGCCATAATATTCATTCGTTTCTGATCAACAATAGCATTTCGATGTATTTAGATGATAAGAAATTGGTCTAAAGAAATAACAATTTCAGTTTATTTTCTTTCTTTATAGTAGTCAAATTTTGGAGATTTATCGTGCAATTTTCTATTATTTGTCAAGGAAATAATAACAAGAATGCAAATAGAAAAATTAAACTTTGTTTTAGGAATTCGTTTTTGAAAAAATCTTCTCTTAATTTTTTTTACATAGATCCTAGTTTTCCCTGTAATAATTTTACTATTTCTTCAGACTTCAGACTGATACTTGAATTGAAAATCAGATTTATGAGAATTAGGGCAGCAGAGTTCGTTCTGAAAACTTTTTATAGTGCTTTCAAACTGTGTTATCTGTTGGAATTTTAGGTCTTGAACACCAATATGGTGATTAGACTTTAATTCGTATTTGTCATTTCATTCAATCAGAAAAAATGAATAATCAAAGCTCTTACCTGTCAGAAAGGATCAGGAGGCAACTAGTGGATTTTCGCATTTTATTTTAAACACAGCAAACATTTACACAGGAAGGACGAAAGCACACACACAGACATCACCACGTAAAGAAACAGACTAACAAAAACAACCAAAACCCAGAGGGGGATACAGCGCCCTCGGGCGGAAAACCTTGAACCTCGAGGGGTGGAAATAAAGTTTCAACACACTCCCCCCCGAATGACCAAGGGGTTCATTCAAATTAAACATTCAAAATCTTCCACATTGCAACATTTCTTATGACATTACATATCTAATTTTAACGCAAAGTCCAATTTCTATTAATTCACATCATTAGTCAATATTTCTGTTGCAATATTATGGAAATTTCACTTTAAATAATATTTAAATATTTTTAACATTTTACATTTAACACATCAGGCATGAATTCAACTTTTACATAATATCAATGGCAGAAATTCAATATTTCACAACAATAGTTTACATACTCACCAACTCATCATAATACAGTTAAATACAAGCTTAGTATAATGTCTTCACATTGCATTTAAATTCCAAATCTCAATATAGGTTCCTAAAAAACATAATGACATTAATGATACTACTCAAACTATTCGTTCATCAATTTCAAGGTTGTATAACAATTGGACCGGCCTTTTAATAACCGATGTATTCGTTTTAATTTGACAAGATCTAATTTTACCATCTCTGCCAGGAAATACAGCTACTACTTTTCCTAATTTCCAAAAATGCCTGGGAAGTTTATCATCATTAATTAGTACAATATCATCAACTTTAAATTCTCTAATTTTGCCTGTTGGCTTCACATATTGAGTAGATCTTAACATTAAAAGATATTCTTTAAGCCACTTTTTCCAAAAGTGATTAATTAACCTTTCACGATAATTAAACCTTTTAATTAAAATTTTCCTATTACTTAAATTAGTATCAATAGTAAGTCTGGCAGGAGGTAAACTATTGACTCTTCTTCCTAACAGCAAATGAGCTGGAGTAAGAGGCGCAGGTTCTTGAAAATCTGAAAACACATAAGTTAAAGGACGAGAATTAAGAACACCTTCAATTTCAATAATTAAAGTCTCTAATTCTTCTCGAGACAAAGTGGTTCGACCTAAAGTTTTTCGAAGAGCCAGTTTCACCGATCTAATGAGTCTTTCGTAGAAGCCACCCCACCATGCAGCTTTCTCAACGATAAAGCGCCACTGGATTTTGTGGGAGGCATAAAAGTCTTTCACCTCTGGATGACTGATAACGCTCCACAAATGTTTTAGCTCTAGTTCAGTTCTTTTGAAAGTTTGAGCATTATCCGACCAAATTTCAGAACACAGTCCACGACGAGCGATAAACCGTCTAAGTGCTAAGAGAAAAGTTTCAGTTGTAAGATTGTCAACAAGTTCTAAGTGGACAGATCGGGTTACACCGCACGTAAACAAAACGATGTAGAGTTTGTTGTCACAGTTCTTAGCGTAGAGGGGTCCACCAAAATCAACTCCCACTATAAAAAAGGGAGGTGACTGTTCCATTCGTGCAGCTGGCAAAGGTGCAGTAACTTGGAGACCAGGAGAAGAGTTGAATCTTTTACACAACACACATCTTTTTAAAAGATTCTTTGTCGTTTGTCTTCCTCTAACTACCCAGTATTTATCGCGGATTTCAGTCAGAGTTTCAGAAATCCCTCCGTGGAACACCTTTTTATGCGAGTTTAAAACTAACAAACTCAAGAAACGATGCTTTGCAGGCATAACAATGGGATGTTTTTGTAGGTAAGTAAGTTTCGATTTCTGGAGTCTCCCCTCAGCGTGAATTATCCCATCAGAATCAAGAAAAGGATTTAATTCCAAAATCTTGTAATTTTTCATCACTGATTTTCCTTGCTTTAAATAAGCAATTTCTTCGACAAAAACTTCTTTTTGTACTGATTTTATCCAGTATTTTTTGGCACCATCAAGTTCTTCTGCACTTATTTCGTCATATCTTCTAATATTATTTCTAACATTGTGTATGAAGCGAAGTATCCAACTTGTAACTCTAAGTAACTTATTCAAACAGCTGTATTTGTTGATATCAAGTAAAGGCACAGCTTTCGTATGAGCCTCACACGCAGATGTCAATATTTCGTTTTGGTTCATTTTTTTCTCGCATGATTCAATAGAGAAATTGTTGATATCAGAACCTCTCGGCCAATTTTCTTTTCCCTGACGAAGCCACTTTGGACCATGAGTCCAAATCTCACATTTCATAAACTTCTCTGCACTCGCTCCTCGAGAGATGAAATCAGCAGGATTTTCTTTCCCACTGCAGTGATGCCAATCCACAGGATCGGTGTTGGACTGGATTTCCATCACACGGTTGGAAACAAAGGGTTTCCATTTAGAAGCTGCTCCTTTGATCCAATGGAGAGAAATTAACGAATCGCTCCACAAAAATACCCTAGATATGGGAAATTTAAAATTTTCTTTTAAATATCTCAGGATTCTAGCAGCAATCACTGCTCCCATTAATTCCAATCTAGGGAGGGTTAATTTTTTAAGTGGTGCTACGCGCGATTTGGCTGTAATAAAACTTGTAGATACACATCCATCGGTTGTTTCAAAGCGAAAATAGCTCACTGCCCCAAATGCTCTAGGGCTAGCATCTGAAAAAATGTGTAGTTCTAATTCCTTCGCTTGACTCAAAGGAGAGGAGAAATATTTCCTTTCGAATGTCAAATCCTTCAAAGAATAAATTTGCGAGCACCAGTTTTCCCATTTTTTCTTTAATTCAGTTGGCAGTTCATCATCCCATCTTAAACCATATTCCCATATTTCTTGCAATAGGCACTTAATGATTACAATAAATGGAGAAACAAATCCAACTGGGTCATAGATCTTTGCAGCCGTCTGAAGAACGCTGCGCTTAGTGCTCCTTAAATTGTCGATGATCTTGAGAATAGGTTGCACGTCTAATTTAAACGTGTCGTCGTTAATGTTCCATATGATTCCTAAAACCTTTAAAGGACGCATGCTGGACTCATCAATATCCTCCATACCTCTTTCGCACCACAATTTTCTCAATTCTTCGGAATTAGTTTTAAATTTTCTTAAATTCATGTTCGCGTCTTTAAGAATTTCTATGGCAGTAATGGAGAGGTCTAAAGCTTCATTTATTGTATTAGCTCCGTAAAACAAATCATCTACGTAAAGTGATGAATTAAGCATTTCATAAGCTTTGCATTGTTCTTGTTCTTATTTTCGAATATGATATTTAATGGTTGCAGCAAGCACAAATGGACTAGATGTTACACCGAATGGTACTCGTGCCATTCTAAGAGTTTTATGAGACTTCGAATCCTGGTCATCTGGAAACCAGAAAAATCTCAAATAATCTCTATCCTCCTTAGCTATTCCAATTGTTAAAAATGCTCCTTGTATATCACTACAAAATGCATGCTTGAATTCGCGAAATCTCAATAACACATCAAGGATTCTAGGATTCAATGACGGACCAGGAGTGAGACAGTCATTCAGAGATTTACAACCTTTATCTTTCGAAGAAGCGTCAAAAACCATTCTAACTTTCGTCGTTTCCTTGTCGATCCTTACAACTGCAGAATGAGGCATATAATATGTGTTATTTTGAATTTTCGAACAGCATTCCTCAACAATATTCAGATTTAATTGATCTGCAATAATATTCTTATATTGATTCAAAAGCCAGTTATTTCCCTTCATTCTCACACATAAATTTTCAAATCTGCGTTTAGCTATCTTCAAGTTATTAGGTAATTTGTCAGGACTTTTATCCCAAAAGAGCTTAGTTTCATATCTCCCATTTTTTAATTTTAAGTTGTTTTCAAAGCACGTAATTAAATCCTTCTCGCAATCGGAGATATTTTCCCTATCCATTATTCCCATCGCATCTAATTCCCGAAATAATTTTAAATTCTCATTTAACGCTGAGCAACATTCTGTTTTTAAAACAGAAACGTTCTTGTCGCAGTTTAAATCTACTGGTGAGATTCGACCTTGGACAACTTTACCAAAAATTGTATCAATTACTAATAAAGTTTTAGTTAAATTTTCCCTTTTGCCTGAATGTATTTCCCAAAAATATTGCGCTCCAATTAAAAGAGAAAATTCATTTCCGAAAGACTCGCAAGCATTTGAAAGCTTTATATTTTTCTTACTAAGCATCTTTTCTAGTTTATTCGACGATACTTTAAAAGAACTATAAATGACATCGCAAAGCAAGGCTTCAATTTCAATTCTTTTTTCAGGGTCACGAGAATTGCAAAGTGTAAACTTCACTACTTCGTACGTTTTTTCTATCGGGTCTCTCGAACCAAATGTATAAACTAACAGTTTTTCTCTTCTCATTATGGGTAATTTCGTCGCGTCAGCTATTTCCTTTTTCAAAAAGCATCGCTGAGAAGCGTTATCTAGCAGAATATTTACCATTTTTCTCCTTTCTCCCCACTTCATTAAGGCCGAACAGGTTTCTAAAAGTATTTCACCCTCACTGATATTTATGTTCGAACAAGTGACAATTTCGTCCCTCTCTACATCCGGTCTTTCACCCCTCTCGGGCTCAGGGGGTGTTGTCGCGTCGCAAATCAGCTCAGAATGTCTACGTTGACATTTACCACATGTCCGTTTCGAAGGGCAGTTTCTGTAAATATGTCTTGCTTTTTCGTGAGGCACAGGAAACATAACCCGTTTCTTCTTAAATGAGCCTTTCTTTCCACAACCGGCAAAGGGCAAGATGAAGAATCATGATCGGGTTTAGGATTTTTACAAAATAAACATTTTTTCAAGTCGATTATAAAGGCGGATGCATGCGGAGTATTCTCGCTTGTTTGGTTTTTTCGGTTACATAACTCAAATTTATTCTTATTGAATTTTCCGTATTTATGGTTAGGCCTTTCATAAGTGCTAACTCTAGAATCTGTTCGTGCATCTGTACCAAATTCTTTGATTAAATGTTCGTTTCGTTCTCGACATTGAATTTCGATTTTTAAGAATTCTAATAAATCCGAAATAGTACTTTCTCTTTTAGAATACATTTTACGGGAAAATTCCAAGGATAATTCTCTAGGGATGGATTTTAACAATATGGGATGTAGTAAAAAACTATAACTGTTTGGATTAACACCATTATTTTCTAACCCACGCATGTGCGTTTCGCATACAGAATATAATTTGCGTGGCGACTTAACATCATTTGCTTTACGTACCGGATTTAAATTTAAAAGTTGTGACATATGCGCATCAATAATCATTTCAGTTCTACCGAATCTTTCTTTTAGAATATTTATGGCGACATAATAATTTTCTGCTTTTAAAGCCAAGCCCCCACAGCAATTTCAGCATCTTTAATTAAATACGATTTTAAATAATTAAATTTTTCAACATCGCTAAGACTTAAATTTTTATGTATGGCAGTTTCGAATTGAGAATAAAACTCATTAAATTTTAGCATATCTCCATCAAATTGAGGTATTTGTAATCTCGGAAGTTTGATTGAACATTGTTGAGAATTGCTGTTAATAATTTTATCATTAGCAATTTCGCTTTCATTTTTTCGTAAAATTTTCTCAGTCGCATTTTCCACGTTATCATTTGATCTCTGTATTCTTGCTGACGTTCCACTTCGTTAGTCAGATCTTGCGATTTACACAAATTCAATATATCTGAGTCAAGTTTCTTTAGCTGATCATCTTTATCTAATAGTTTCGCTAAAAGTTCTTCGATCAGGTCTAAAGATTTTTCATCCGCTTTATAAATTTCCTGCTCTAGCTGTTTAAAATATTCTGTTGCAGCCTTTCTGACAGGGGTTCTAACTTTTTTCAAAGATTCCAGATCCATTTTAGCCAATTCGCAAATGATTTCAATTTCGCATTTAAAGGTACCACTGGCCGAATTGGGCGTTTCCCGGGTTTCGGCACCAAAAATTGATTAGACTTCAACTCGAATTTGTCATTTCATTCAATCAGAAAAAATGGATAATCAAAGCTCTTACCTGTCAGAAAGGATCAGGAGGCAACTAGTGGATTTTCGCATTTTATTTTAAACACAGCAAACATTTACACAGGAAGGACGAAAACACACACACAGACATCACCACGTAAAGAAACAGACTAACAAAAACAACCAAAACCCAGAGGGGGATACAGCGCCCTCGGGCGGAAAAACCTTGAACCTCGAGGGGTGGAAATAAAGTTTCAACATATGGTATGATGCCTCACTAAAAAAAATGTAGTTTGCTAAATCTGATTTTTCAGTTATGGATAAACATCAGGATATTAATGTGTGAATCGGGAAAAAATGTAAAATTTGCTTTAAGCAAACAAACTTTCTTTTAAAAAAATAAATAGTTACAATTTTATTGACTCTAGGAATACCCCAACTGATTATTTATCCTTTGCATCATGCTGATATTCTCTGTTAAAAATAAATCGTATTCCTTTTCCATCCAGGTTTTCACGTGCTTTATCATGAAAATAGACAATTGGTTACATTCCATGACATTATATCAATTTCTAATGTATGCATTCAGTTACATAGTGCATGTCCGCTATTTCCGAATATGCGGCTGTTTGATCGACCGTAATCATACATCCCTCTTCTACTTACACTTTACATGCAAATTTTTTCTTATTCAAGTACTGCATTGAACTGAATACTTAAATGTATTATATCTAAGCTCTTTTAACAGTGAGAGAAAAAGTATATGCTAAACCTTCATTTGAATAATTTCTATGTACTCCAATATTTATTTATTTTTTCTTTGTCAACGATTGTCTTCGTTTTTAAAATTTGTCTTATGTATTTTGTATCATCTAATCAAAAAATTAACGCTTTTTTGCTCAATCTGAAAGTATAATGCTACATTCATACCTAGTATATATATGTATTAAGAAGGATAATGAGTTATATTGTTTTGGACTGTGTACTATATCCTTGTTATAATTTGAACAGCTATAGTATTGATGCCCCCGTAATGTTGTTTTTCTTTTCCACTCAACAATAGCAACAACAACAAAAAAAGGTGCTTGAATGATATTAAGCTATTACAATTGGCCAGAATCATGAATTGTCAATATTCCAATATATTTTGTAGATTTTTTTGGTTACTAAATTAATAAGGTATAGTAGTATCTGCTTAATTAGGTTTTTTAAATAAATATCGTGGTTGGATTCGTAATGCCTGATTTTTTTACCGAAAATCGATGTTGAAAAGAAAGTAAAATACCATTTATAAAAAGTTAAATAGACATCGTGATCTTTTGATAAGTGATATTTAAGAAAATACATCAGCTAATTTCTGTATTCTTGCTGTTCTTACTTTACTAACAATTTTTTTTTTTAATTTTGGAGCTTAGTTTTGTGATTTTGTAGAAGTATGGTCTTTTAATAACATACTTCTACAAAATATGTGCAGAGCATGGCAATTAGAAACTAAAAATTTTACATTGAAGTACTTTTGTATGTATTTTTATTTACTTTGCAGAGAATGAACAACTAGAAATTATTAACTAATCAAGAGGGATTCAAAAATTTTAGAAAAATAGTCGATTTTCGCCTCATTACACAACTTTTAAAAGCCTTGTGGGAGCGGAAGATTTTTTCTCACCCTCGATTCTTTTTTCAATCCACTTTATTCGCATATAATCATAGAAAACTAATTTTCTTTTTATTTTGTTTAGAAGATTATTTTTCACTCCAGAACCCCGTGAGCTTTATGTTTGTTACCAGGATTCTGCACATCAAGATATTGTAGAAATTGCATTTCGTCTAGGATTCGGACTTTCACTGTGATAGATCTGCAGGTTTACTTATTTGAATATAAAATTGGTTGTATGTTGCGCATATACATCATGTTACTTCATTTTTGTTCAGTACTTCTAAGCAAATATATATACATTCATACTGTATCTTATGTTTTAAATAAAGTCACTCGAAAATTGCTCTTTATTTCATAAAATTGCCATGAATATTAAGTTACAATAATTTCTTTCTCTATTCAACATTTCAAGTGATAAAAGCTACTTTTACTTTTGTTTCTGAGAGTTGTAATTTTCAATTGAATGCAAATACAACTTTCTGATGTCTCAAACTTTAAATATATTCCAGAGTTTTAGCATATATACATGTGGAATTTTTGTGATCAATTAGTTACTTTATTTGAATTATTGTTGTCCACCCTTTCAATCTTTTCTCACCGCGAATGCTGATTAAATGTGGAAGAAAAAAAGCACTTGAATTCGATATTTTTATTTACAAATTTATTCTTAAAACAAAAATACTATAAATATAAAAGTACAATATCATCACAGTAAATTGTTATATCATGCCTATAACTAAAATCTATTCTCAGGAGATATTCTGCTTAAAATTGAAATATTCTTTCTTCTGGCATAAATAGTTGATACAAATAGGACACATTTCAAACCTGTTCCATTTTTTAAAAATCTGTAATAAATATTGAGCACACACTAGGATTCAAATGAAATCACTTGTTCATAAGTATTTAGGAAGCATTAAGGAAATATTTAAAATCACATTAATACCAGAGATCACATTCATGAATAGTGTGATATTTTGGTAAAAAAATTATCTGCGTTTATGTCATAACCAAAATTTGAAAATAATAAATGCTAAAATACTGGAGAGGACATAGGTTTGGGTAGCGTACATGGCTGTGGCTGCATTGCACAGATCACCTTTGCAAAAACACATTAAGACTCGCCTTCCTTGGAATAAAGTTGGTGCACATCTTTGTTCTTCATCACCTGGTGGTCTTTGGAGACACATTCTCTCCGTAGCTATAGCATAATCTGAAAGTAAAATTAGCTTTAAATGGTCACTTTTATTCAATAAAGTGTTCTAACTACTGTTTATTCATTTTTACAAAGCGTCCAGGAGCTTAAGTTATTTTGCGACAGTTAGATACTAAGTATGGCACTTCTCAAAGGAGATTTATGAGGAATAGTGCCGATTTAAAAAATGAATATTTTCATGTAGTCTAATATACAAATTTGCAGAGAAGTTTGACTTTCGATTGATTTTGTTTTTAAAGCAAAATTTGAAAACTGTATTACGTGCAAAATCTATTCTTACGCCATATTCTATAAAAGTTAAGAAAGCAGTAGAGCGAAAGATTTGTGAAATATTAGAACAATCAAGAATGAAAAAATAAATTTTACGAATTAAAAATTTTAAACTCTAAGCGTATAATTATATTTTTAAAAGTAAAGAACAACATTAATTAATCGTAACTTTCAGCTCTTCTGTTGGAAATGATTAAAAGCCAACTTCAATGTATTAAAATATCTTTCTTAAGATGAAGTCGTTGTTAAAATGTTGAAAGTTAAAATATTTTTTAACTGAAATCATAAATTTGAATTATCTATAAAATTAGATCCTTTTTCACTGAAATTGAAAGCATTTGTAATTCAACATGAGGAATGAGCATTTTTATTTGACCATTTACAAAACTTTAAAAAGTTTTACAATTAAATTATGGACTTTGTTTGAACTATAAATTCAATTTTTAGTTTTAACATCGAATAAACTAAAAGGATGTTTGAACTAAAGGCAAATTTTACATTTTAATAGGAAATAAGAGACCAGTGAAATCGATACAGTTAAGGGGACTGTATACACGCCACCTACAATTTTCAAATGTAATATTATCCTATGGATAAAACATTCTATTTTGAAGTTTGCTATTGCGGTTTCTTTTTTATGAAGTCAACTGCAATTGGTAGATGGAATAAAAACACAGGTTTCTGAAGAAAAAAAAACGGATTACTCAAAATATTTTTAAATATTTATTAAAAGTTCGCAAGATTTCAACTGCACCATTTAAATAATTTTAGAAGAAATTATATCATAAATAAAAGTAGCAACGGAAAACCATCCGTTTTGGTATCTTTCCGATGTATATAATTTTTTTAAAAAAAATAAATTATTTTAAAATTGGAAAAAATAATTTAAACTCCTCCCTAATATTCGTAGAGGAGTACACTCTAAGCCCTCCCTTTACCCTCTGAATGATTGTAGCTTTTATTGACTAGTCTTCAAATCTCCTTGTCAGTATTATTTTCGTTTTGTTTACCATCACAGCTGTGATCATCTGCGCCTTCAAAATTCGACTTGTTTCAGAAAATATTACCACAACTCTGGAAGCAAAATTAGAAAACTTTTGCGAAAGAATTTGAATTTTGCATATTTAACTGCATTTCTGGACGGGCTAATTGGTGATGATGGAATTGCAGATGCAAAATGCAATCAATTTTTTTAAAATTCCAATTTTGAAAATTAAGAAACGATGGAAGGACAACCATTAATAAAAATCATGAATACTATTTTCAATTGCAGGAACAGCTGCATATAACACACACAGAAAAACTTTTTTTCTAAGTGGAAGAAGAAGGAGCAGAAAACAGAAAAAATAATTCGTAATCCAATATTTTTGCATTTAAAAAAAATTATGATTCTTTTATTTTGACTGTTTATTGACAAAACCTGTTGATCCCATATATCTTAAATGAATGGAAATTTGGATCCTTTTGCGATTATAGAGGCCCAAAGAAGAAAGAGAGAGAGAGAGAGGAAAGGAAAGGAAAGGAAAAGGATTAAGCACAAAGTTCCAGTATTTGTTTGTCTGGATATTTTCATAACTAATTTTTTTACGTATAATTCAGAAAGCTATGCTATTATGCATTCTCTTTTTGGTAAAAAATTTATTTATTTGGCTTCTTTTTTTATGAGATCTTGTACATACATTTACGTGATTCATATACCTTGCAATAAATGATAATTAATTCTATTATTAATAGAAAAGTAAGATGGCTTTTATCAGAAAAAAAAATAGCGGAATTCAATTCATTTAAAGAGAACTAAGATATGAGAAAATATCTCTCTATATTTTTTATTTACTATTTGAAAATTATCATGTTTCTGAAAGAGTTTTCTTCAAAATCATTGTTATCCATAGTCATAAAAGAGTAAAAAATGTGTATGTGTGTTTGTATATTACGATAGTTCACTAAGAAATATCTTTATTAAGAAACTAGCCGCCTTTGGCGATCAGCTGGTTCACCAGTATAAAAGATATCTACAGTTTTCACAAATAAATATTTTATTTAACTTGGTCTCTGAATAGCTTTTTCTAAAAAATATTTAGCTATCAAAACTTAAGTTTTTTTTTTAAGTAATACAATGAACAGAACTGTTTCAGGAAAAACAGTTCTGTTCATTGTATTACTCATCTCTTCCTAATTTTCTGTCAAAGTCCATAAAAGTTACTCTTTAAATTAGAATGGAAATGTTGAACTGCAATTAATATAAAACATTATTTACTGAAACCAAGCACATCATTTTTTTTTGAATATGAAAATCGAGAGCAGAGTCGTTCAGTATTGAAATTGAATGTGCATTACAGAATAATTTTCATAAATTTTATAATATCTTAAAGAATAACTCAACAGAAATTTCTCTGGTTCTTCGTAAAATTCAGTTTTTAATTTCACTTTCAAAACATATAAATGATGCAAATGGAAATATTTTATGACTTCAGTCAATAAATGGGCTTATAAAAAATTATGAAGTTTACATTTTACACAGCTCTTTTGTCCTAAGGAATCATATTCTGTGAAATACTCTTGATACTTCAAATTTTAAATAAATAAACTATCTTCGATCAAAGCTATCAGTTTTTACGTATCAATATTTTCATAATCATAGGCCAATCACTGCCGAGAAACCATGGTAGTATAACTTCTTTGAGACAGTCTTTCAAGTGGTCTAAAATTGCCTATTTTTACAGAACATTCAAATTTCAAAAAATATACAGTTTTAGTAAATCATTTAGTTGATTGTTCAAAAAATTTTATTTAAAATATTGATGCCTTAAGAAAACTTGGGTATCTTAAAAAAAATAACTTTTTGAGCTTTATGGTGATGCAAAAATCAATTTTGTGCTGTTATGGTTTCGGAAGTGTAAATTTTATCCAGTGAATCCCTTTTTAAATCTTGTTATTCCTTAATCTAATAAATTACTGGATGTATAAGACTCAACGTTTAAATTAATTAATATTAGATAATAATATCTGTAATGCGTATAAACATTTCTGAATGAGAAAGTTTTTATATTGGAAGTTTAAACACTCGTTTTTCAAGTTTCCATTTCAGTTGAGATAATTGAAAATTAAAAGAGATGCATTGCACAAAATGCAGAATAGTATAAGGCTTTCAGAACAATAGTAAATGTTACATGTATCATAGAATTTTAAGGTAAATATACTCTTGTGAGTTAGCAATCAAGATCAAGCTAATTAAATTTTAGCAATCATAAATCTGAATTATAAAAATTAACTAAAACTAAGTTGGTAACTGCTTTTATGAAAACTTTTTCTAGTATGACAAAGAAATAAAGCTTTTTAATGTATATTAGCATTTATTAATATATTTTACTATTATTTGTTTATTAATTCGTGGTAATATAGGAGTAATCATAATTTCTATTTTGAACGAAGTAATATTCCTATTAATTTATTTAATTGAATTTCGCACAACTCTTTTTTTTAAACTTTAGTTTCTTACAAATAAAGAAAATTGCTTATAAGCTTTTAGAAATTCATAACAGTCTCGTGCTGAATGTCAGTGAGAAAAACGTTTGCAGATTGTTTTTTTTCCTTGTTAAAATGTTAGTGACCGTATTATATACATATTAACCATATTATATTTAAAGAAAAATTCTTTAAAAATTAGATTCCTTTTTTTTTTTTTTTGAAATTTCTAACTCTTTATTATTTTTTTCATGCATAAGTAAAAATTATTACAAATCTTAGATGAATTTTCAGTCTGAAATATTCCAGAACTCTGACACAAAATATAGAATCCCGGCTAAGCAGATGAATTGGTGGTACTTTCAAAATCCAATAAATAATTAAAACAAAATAATTTTAGAAATAATCGCACAGTTAATGGTTAAAAAATTTCCAAAACCAGGGGACATTTAATATAATATGTGCATTTTACAATTTAATTCATTGTTTTTCTTTCCAAATTATGTTTATTGTATTAAGTTGGTTACATTCTACGTTTAGAAAAACTGAGGGATAGTATTCATACTAACATCATTTCCAAAATAACTATATCTTTTCTTTTTAATATGGTATAAATGAGCCATATTAAAATTTAGGATATTATATTTTTTGCGAAAATCAGGCAGAAATTAGGAACATCTCAACTACACAGAAACACAAGGCCATTTAACACAAATCAAATGCGTAGCTTGAGTTGAAAAATTCAACTAAATTTTGTTCGATTCAAGACTATTTAATTTTTTTAAAAAATAAATAATTTACTTATAAAATCGAAAAAATCAGGGACATTTTATTAAATTTCGCTGTTAGTACTAAAACTATTGAGAGAAAGGATTGAACCCATTCTTTGGAGATGAGTCCGAAGTCAGATTTTCATAGACACGTAGATTTTGCCCGATTCTTCAGGATTGAAACGTAATTTTTCTTAAAAATAAAGTGTGAAACGAAATACTATAAATATTAAATTATTCAATTTCTCCTTCTAAATTACAGGATTACAATTATAAAAATCAAATATAGCCAGCTCAAAGAGTATCTTTTCTAAACAAGTTTGGATGGTTCACCAAACCCCTCTCGTGATGTTCAAAGACATTGTAGAGGCCTTTAGAAAACAGACAAAGAGAAAAGGACAGTTTTATTGGGGGGGGTATTTTGGTGGGTCGAATGATCTTCTGAATGCAGCACTCCCACACAGTAAGGATAAAAGAATGCCTAGTCCTCTACATCTCCTGGGAACTAAGAATTCTTTTCTTGTTGGGTGTTATTCGGCTTGTCAATAAAACCTTTTAAGTCTCTTCCTTCGTTAGTTTAGTCGCCTCATCCCCCACATCGAAAGCAGGCACTTTCGTCGACATCGGGTTTCTGTTGTTGTTCCTTATCCCAGATGGTATAGCTTAGCTACACCATCTCCATAAAACCAAAAATCTCGTGGAAATCCAAAAACAAATTAGGGTCCTTTAAAATATCGCCAGTAGTAAAGCCCAAGCACTTCAGGATATGGATAGGGGGAGCCTGTTCAGTCATGCACCAGTGACAATCGGAAAAGAGTTTTCGACCTTGTTGGAAGGTAAGAGTTCTGATATGACCACTTAAGAAGCGAGAGGGGGCCGTCTGCTGCTTCCAAGACATATTTAGTCCGTGAAACCAAGTGGTTTAAAACCGAAGCACCAAGGTTGCACAGGTGGTATTCTCCAAAGAGCTTTATTTTCAATTTTCTTAATAGAAGATATTTCCGAAAAAGTTAAACAATTGGATGTATGCAAAGCAGCAGCAGAGGCAGTTTTAGCCAAATTATCGGCAATTTCATTCCCATTCAAACCAACATGGGAAGGAACGCATTGGAAGTAAATAGAGTGTCTGGTAGAAAGTCGGCTGACAAGATCCAAGATGTTCAGGCTTGTCTTGTCCCCAACAGACGTCCATTGAGAGAGGTGCTGTATAGAAGCACGGCTGTCTTTTGAAATCCATAAGTCATTGGAGACAAGTTCAGTAGTCTCTTCGATAAAATTTAATCCTGACTAGATAGCAATGAGCTCAGACCGAAACTCAGAGCAGTTGTCAGGATTTTTAATCTTAATGTCCATTACGTTGGGTGTTGACACGATATGAATGCCACTACCAGAAAGTCCACCGACACCCCTGCTGCCATCAGTAAACAACTTCAAAGCTGACTGCGGAATACCATCAATCAATTGCAAAGCCAATTGCTTTGTCAGCTCCGGGACATCTGTCTTTTTACATGCTTTGGCTTGGAAGTGAACATGATCAGAGTCAAGCTTGAAATAGAGAGGATGCCTTAAGGAATGAGGTGCCACAAAACCAGAAGTCAGTTGCATCTCACTTGCCAAGGAGAAAGGGCTGTGTTTCTTGAGGCATCTGTGATTGTGGCTAGAGTGAAGATAAACAGAAGTTCTGTGTTGATTATTGTAGCTAAATAACCTTTTGAAATAATTTGAAAAGCAGTAGCCTCTTCTCGAAGAAAGGGGTGGTAAGTTACTCTCTTTATGAGCAATATCCTTCAGACAGCTTTTACGAAGACCTCTTTTTCGTATAAACAGGCCTTGTGGAGGTGGAGGAGGCCTTGCGCTTCTGATAAGAAAAATTACACTAGAATCCGTGCTCAGGAGTAAAACAGTAGTCTTGAACTGCAGTGTATTTCGTTTGTTTGGAAGAGAAAATTAATAAACATCGGGTTTCTTTTCCTGCATATGGCACTCTTAAATTAAAAAAAAAAACTTTATAATTAATGGAATTTACTTTAAAAATATAATCCTTTGAATAACTTCAAGGAATCGAGAAATATCAAGAAGATAGAATCTGATTTAATGAGGCTATGTGTTAGCAGGACAAATACCTTGGTCGCCATCACTAGGGGGTTTAAAATTTCGGAACAAATCGCATCTAAGAAAAAAGGGGAGATGAAAGTTTTTTTTAATCTTATTTTTTTAAAAAAATTACTACCAAACTAAGATATCTTTAACTCAAAAATGAGTTTTTTTAAATATACGGATATACCCAATTAACCTCAAAATTTCCAAAATTCAAAATAATTATGTAGTCACTTTATTTCTGACGTTTACAAACAAATCATGAAAGTTTGAAAATATTTAATTAATAAACGGATGCAGATATATTGCTGTAATATAAATGATCATGGAAAGAGTATTGGATAAAAACAAGATTAATGTGATATCGAGCACATAAACGTGAGCTTATTAATATAAGCTAGAAGTCTATGTTTCTATCCACCAAAAAGTATTATCGATCAGCAAAATAACTAATGGGTTGTTTAGAATCGCTATAACTAAACTGAATAAGAAGGGGAATAAATTTCATTAATAATAATATATAAATGCATTGTAAGCAATAAAAAATGGAATAGTAAATTATTAATTTGAATTTTTTGAGGCTTGAATGAACATATTTTTTTGCGAATTCGCATCACCGAAGAACAGCTAAAGAAGCCTGTTTTAGCCCACAATATAGCTCTGTTCATGAAAACGGATTATTCACTGGAATTACAGCCCTGTTTTATTACCTGGTTCAATTTGAAATGTTAGTGAAGCCAATGATCATTCAATTGCTGCACGATGTTTGACGTTAAATAATTAACTTAGCTACTTTTCTTCATAATCTATTTGAATTTCAGAGCAGAATTATAAAAAGAAGCTTAAAATATTTTCATGCAAAATTAATTACCGAACTCTTGGTTTTGTTTAAGGGGAAAAAAGGCAAAATTTGAATTTCATTGCCTTCATTTAATTTGTACATAATATTCTGGAACGCTAATTTTTTTTTTTAAATTTCTTCATTATTTAACATAAAAACAAAAATTGTGACTGGTACCTAGTTTCTTTTAGATATATTTTTTTCAATAATATTGATTGCTGAGTTATTTCTTTGAATTCGACGAAACAGTATTTACGAATTCTACAAGCATATCTTTAATAAGAGTTAATTTCAAAAGTTCCTATGAAAGATTATACTAGTTAAATCATCAACTCTTTAATAAAATAAAAAGAATTCAAAGTAAACAATTTAACTTTTATGATACCAACTATTGACTTTAATTAGATAAAAATTAACGCCAATTAATTATGTTTAAAAATATGCTCTTTTAATGGAATTCTACAATCTTCCATTTCTCAATTCAGTTAAAAACAAATATATCTTTATTTAAATTTCAGTTCCTGAAAATAAACTGATTCATTTATGTTTGTAAAACTCCTTAAAAATTAATCATGATATAAAAATTATTTTAATAATTGAATATGGATTTTCATTTGAAAATCATTCGTAAAACGCTATTTAGTAATTGTCTTTAACTGTATTTAATATGGGTAGTTAAAAATTTTGCGCCAAACAGAACAGTATAATACATTCTTTCGTCATTAAAATGAAGTAAATTGTTGATATTGTAAAAGCTAAGTTATAGTATTGGATAAATATTTATAAATTCGAACTATTGCAAAATTAAATTTAAAATCACAGTTAGTTCAGATGTGAAGTTAATTGTATAAATTTAGTAATTAAACAATGAAATATATTCAGTTTTCATTGTTCAAATTTGAAATAAAAATACAAATCACATCAAGAAATATTTTTAAAAATTTGTTGAAATCGGTGAAAACTGCGCTTTTTAGATGCAAATTTCCTCTATCCAAAAGATATTTGAGTCGTGGTTTATAAAACTAAACTAATTTGATCTGTGATGCACTAACATAGTATCTTCGCTTTTAATTTTAATAAAGATAGCTAGAATGTAAATTAAATACGGATGACTCTTTCATCTGAAGGACATCCTAAGTATATGTCATTAAAGAGGTTTTTTTTTTCACTTTTTAATCGTTTCAAAAGATTTTAATGGAATTTTGTTAAACTTGCTCTGGAAATGTTTGATATATTAATTCTTTGGACTACTTAAAAATGACTGGAGGGAAAAATTCTACTAATTATTTCTGCGAAACTTTTGAATTGTACTGATATTCTTGGAAACCTCTCTGAAAGAATCGCATATAATATACATTGATTTACCAATCAGCATAATTCTAGCATGATTTCAAATGCTTTCGCACAATTTTTTAATGATTGCTTTTACAATTTTTGTATTATTTAATTGTTTTAACTAACGTTGTTTGAATCAGATGTATTGGTTGGTAGCTACGCTATGTTATACTATCCAAAAGTTTTTATATAATTATTTAGGTTTGATTTTAACTCTCCCTCTTCTCTCCATATCGTCTTTCATGAGAGGAAATAAGTTTTGAAAAGCTTTGTTTTGGCATTTGCTCTAGGCATCAATTTATGTAGGTGCACCTGTTTATAATATTGATAACATTTCTATTTTCTGGCGCTAAAAACATTAGATAAACATTTCCGAACATTGCGCCTTTCAAAAAATTCATAATGCGCCATATCAACCTTTGCTTAGCCTATGGGCTCAGATATTCATGATGAGCAACTTCTGTTAATTCCAAGATGAACATTTTCATTGCGTACGTGACGTGGAAATGCCGACTTGAAGACTAAAAAGACCGTTAGATTTAACATTGTGATCATGTTTATAAAATCTTTGGAGTACAAACTTACAGTATTATTTACATTTATCGTGTTCGATTGTCCTTACAAATTTTGCTGACTGGTGACCAAAATGCCGACTTGGGGGAAAATTTTGAAGAGGTGTTGTAGCCCCACCCTGCTTTTCGTCATGTCTCTGTGTCCATTCCGCATGAATTTCAAACAAAACTTGGAATAATTTTTATCTCCCTACTCTAGATATATAGTAATGAATTCTGTTTAGAGTCTTCAAATATTTTAATGAGATTTTTGCTTTTTTCATAGAAATTTTCTTTGAAAGGAATATTGATAACTGAGTTATAATTTTAGCATTAAAGAATTTTTTTAAAATCAAAAATGTGTAATTGTAATAATTATCAGGAGTGTAATTATATGTATTGTGTTTTTTTGAAATTTAATGATTAGCTTACGAAAACGGGAGATTTTTTTCACTCAAATGGTTAAAGTATTAGCTCTTATTTAAGGTCTGTGTGTGTGTGTGTGTTTTTAAATATTAGAATTGAATAGTTATTCGTGACTATTTACGACATCAAATTTTGGCAATTACCCCCCCCCATCCCCCCAAATATTAGAATACTTTCAAAGGAAAATTTTCCTTTTCTTGCTCAATTCGTGTAAAAAAAACCTTTATCCGAATTTTCACTAGGAAAAAATTACTCCACTCCTCTTGGTGGTGAAAAATAATCTTGTACTTGATAATAATACAATAAGAAAATATCCTATACAGTTCATCAAAAAGATAATATTATTTCTTTTTGCTCTTAATTTATAAAAATTATATTCAAGGAGAATATGCCATTCAACATGGATGTATGTTCTCTTTAAGAAATATGTAAACTATATTCGAATAAGAGACCCATCTACATCCGGGTCAAAATTCAAACTCCGATATTTCGTCGTCTAAATTATTCTGCAAAATAAAAAAACTTTTAAACAAAAATTTAAGAAATCGGTTCTAATTAATCGAAGACACACAAGAAAAAAAAGATTTAGGAGTTGTTTCAATGAGGGCAAACGGAACATATTGGTCTCTGCTTTCGTTCATTTAAGTTTTCTTTCAATTAATATAATAACTTAAAACCAGCAGGACTTTTCTCCCCGAAACTTCTCTTTTCCCTCTTCTCCACATAAAATTGAGGACCTTGTATAAGATTGCGAGTTACAGGCACGGCATTGGTGAAAAATAGTTCGATCTTTAGGATTAACTTGGCATTTTTGCTGAATCTACCAAGAAAATATATATTTCTGACACCTTTTTCGCCATCCGGTTGACACCAAAATTTAACACGAAACTATCATTGTAGTTACTTAACCAGTTGCCGAATTTTATTGATTTAAACCATTGCGTTTCTGAGTTATTGAGTTCGCATGCATGCAAAACTTTATGGTTGTATGACAGATCCGTACAGAACACTTTCTGTACCGATCACAAAACTGTCGATCAATGATTTTGTTTACAATGCGGTTGTGTTACTGATAAGATTCAGAGGTTGCCACATTTTAAACGTTATCTAAAATTGTCAGATTTGGCGAAAGTTAATATGATGTTTAACACAATTTGAAATATTTAATGGCATATTATTTCATACAATTTCGTGCGTTTTGGTATAATCTGAGTACTTTCCACTTTGTTTTCTATGAAATGTGAATTGCTTTTCAATGAATTTACTCAAAAATGCGTGATAAAAGTCAATGAATTCCTTCTCATATAAATACTGTATCCACTTCGAAAAAGTAATCTAGATTTTAGTAAATGAATTACTTTACATAAATAAAACTATTTGCATTAAATGAGAGTTTTGGTTTCATTAATTATTGTTTTGTTTTGTTTCTTCTTGTCCGTTTTGTTCAATCCAATAAGTTCGAACACTGAAATATACGTTATTTAAATATAGGCAATTAAAAAAAGGTTGCTTCCTAAATTTGAAGTATAATTAAATGAGATTAATGGCGTTGGAATGATTTGTAAGGAGGAAATAGTAAGATAAGCTTGCATCCACGAATGTTAAGTCTCCACGCTATGTAATTTTTTTATTAAAAAAATCACCTTCACAGTAGAAACGCTAATACAAATTTAAAATTTTCTGTTTATCATCGTAGATTTAATTTCAGTGTTGTTGTGTTTTTTAAAATCTGAATTCTGGTAAAGAATTTATTTTTTCAGTATATAAATTTTCATTTTTTATGAGATGTGGCAAGTACCCGGTGCATAAGAACAGTGCAAAAAGAAACAGCCTATTAAAACAGAAGTACATTAATGTTTTGCGAACTAATCATTTGCATCTGTGAAAAACTGTAGTAAATGTTAGTTGAATTCCAATTTAATTTTATTTTAGACGCACCATTTAGTAAACCATAACTCAAATCTACTGCTGAAAAATACAGAATT
Organism: Argiope argentata; assembly: GCA_026289955.1. Taxonomy (NCBI): domain Eukaryota; kingdom Metazoa; phylum Arthropoda; class Arachnida; order Araneae; family Araneidae; genus Argiope; species Argiope argentata. The sequence goes on from JAOUZG010040590.1 coordinate 164,507, forward strand.
AAAAAAAAGATTTTTACATTACTATATGTATTAAATATTCTTCAGATATTCAGAAAAAAAATGTAATTATTTTCAATTTCTGAAAAATTCAGAGCCGTTTTAGACTTTCCAGGAACCCTCAGATAATTCAAATTTTGAAGCCCTTTTCCTCCTCCAATTCTTCATCGATTTTAATTTAGATTTTATTCAACAGTTTTAAGCAGCAAATTTTGAAAAACTGCAATCGCAAGTTCCTTTCCAAAAAGCTTTTTTCTAAGAAAATATAAAAAAACTGCACACATAAAATGTAAAATTAACTATAAGCAAAATGGTAAAAACAAAAGACAACTTTCTTTAAAACATTCTAAATAATACACTAATGTGCAAAACTTAAGCAACAGGGTTTTTTTGTCCTAATTCCACTAGAAATCCTCTAAGATACATGAAATTCAGAAATGAAAAACAGCATTTTGTACTTAAAGGATGACGAAAGCATAGTTGCGCAAAAATGAATACAATGCATACAATAACGAAATGAAACTAAAAGATTTGTTGAACTCAGAGTATCGTTACACATGATTGTCGGTACAGGAGGAAGAACAACAAGCAAATGCTCCTTAGTATGTGATGTGCCCTACCCTTACCGCAATGATTGCTTCGCACCGTCTCCACATACTCAGCACTAGATTGTCCAACAGTTCTTGAGGTAAGAGTGTTCATTCCTCAATCAGCATCTGTTTCAATTGTTGGGTGTTCCCCGGAAGATGTAATCATGCCACAAGGCGTCATCCCAAAGCATCCCACACATGCTCTATGGAATTTAAACTAGGGGAACATGCTGGCCAAACCATTCGAGGGATATCTTCACTTTCCAGTAGCTGCTGAACAGCAGGAGTCCGATGTGGCTGTGCATTATCATCCATAAAAACGAAATCTGCTCCAATGGCACCTCGGAATAGAAGTACATGGGGAAGGATCTCCTTACAATAGCGATCTTCGGCTATAGAACCTCTGTCGAAAACTTGGAGTTCAGTTCTCATGTTCAGCATAATGCCTCCCCAGACGGCAACTTCATTACCAACGTAACGGTCTCTTTCCGTGATGTTACTGGGATGAAAACGTGTCCCGACCTCTCTCTAAATCGCTTTTAGCATTAAAACGACTCTCATCCGTAAAGAGAACACGACTCCATTGATGAGATGTCCAGTTTTTGTGTTCCTTGAACCACTCTAAACGGTGCAAACGATGGTCAGCTTTCAAAGGGATACAGCGGTCAGGACTGCGAGCAAATAGGCCCCCTTTGTGAAGGCGTCTGGACACAGTAAACCGTGACACTTGTCGCCCCTTTGCTGTACACAGTTGCTGAGCAATAGCGCTTGCTGACTGGCTTCGGTCTCTCTTTGCTTTCAGGACGACATATCGATCATCCACTGCAGTTTTTTTCCTGGGGCGGCCATCATCAACCTTTTTAACAGTTGTACCTGTGGTTTGGAAGGCTTTGCCAGCGCGCGAAACGACAGTTTTGATAATCCCGAACTCTTCAACCATAGTGGTCACACTACGCCCCTCCTCCAACTTTCAGATCCTTCTTCCACGTGGGAAATCGTCCAGGTGATTTATTTTAGCCATATTTCACGAAAAAATTCACTAGCATCTGCAGCGAATAAGTTTAATTGCGTCTACGTCCTTTCTTTTACTGTAGTCTTGAGCTGCGCTTGCCAACCGCACGTGTTTTGCGTAGGCTCACGTCACCTGCGACGTTTCGTTCCTGATATTTGCATGCTCATGACCTTTCTCCTGAATTACGTGTTCATTGTACTAATCGCAAGAACTCCTTTTCTGCAGTTTCATGGCTATCTGCTTAAAATTTACATTGTTGCTTAAGTTTTGCACACCAGTGTATTATAAAAGGTGGGGACATTCTTTTAAAAGCTGAAAAGATTAAATTTTTTTAGAATTATAAAATACCACAAAGAATAACTTGTAATTGGTAATTAGGAAAATGTAATGATAATTAAGTAAAAGCTTCGATAATTAATTTAATCAGTACTTGATTCTAACTTGAATAAAATTGATTGCATGGCTCTCAATCATTAAATGAAACTATAAAACTTAATTTTCTAAAACTGTTAAAAAATTTCAAAAGCTGAGGAGCTCCTCGGCAATTGCCAATTTTGCCTTCTTAATAATCCTGCATGCCCCCTTAATTAGAATTACTTAAATAATCTCTTTCGACTGTTGACATTACAGCTCCTGTATTGTAAATTCAAATCTCTTGGGAATTAAATAATATTTATCAGAAATGGCTTTAATGCATCCGTTGATTCAGGCGTTCTTAAGCAATTTTTTTCCGTGGGAACCAATCTTCATGCTGTTTATCTCACAATGAGTCCCTACTTTGCAGAAATCCAGTCGTGATTAATATAAAATTTCAATAGCAAATGAATTTAGAGCAATAGTTTCTTTATTAAAGGAAATAAACTCAGATTCTTGTTATAGTATTTCAGGAGAAATTCTTGCTGTAACATTAAGGAAGTTTTTGAAGAGATGTTCTATTTCCACAAAATTATATGAATCGAACATTCACTTTTATTTCTGTAATTTACTTTCAACCATAATGCATGAAACCTTGATTACATCTTCCGTACGTTTCCGTTATAGAAATTTTTAATTGTGTTATTAAAATGAAATGAATCATTTTCTATTAATATATTGTGTCACACACACACACACACACACACACACACACACACACACACACACAC
>JAOUZG010040590.1:167260-220016 GCA_026289955.1 Argiope argentata
CACACACACACACACACACACACACACACACACACACACACACACACTGCATTATAATACTTTTGTAACAGCTGTAATTTTCTTTCTCAAAATAAGCTAAGATTTTACATTAAATTTGAAGGGATATTTAACAGAACGTTAATTCTATAATCCACAAAAAATAATTTAAATTATTTCTTAGAACACATTTATATTTTAGAATTACTATTAAAGAAGCCTCTCAGATTAAATAAAACATAAAAATATTCCTATCATTGTTTAACATTAAGTTATTATGAAAATATTAAATTACTAGTATTAAATATTATTTACGTAAAGATATGCTTACCACTTTTTCCTTAATACAAACAACAAAAAATAAATTTGAAGGTTAGGTATGCAAAATGAAGTAAAGAAAAACAAACCCAGTTTGTAACACATGCAATAGCAATTATATATCAAGATTATTTAGTTTGTAATGTATATCTTAATGTAGATACTTCATGAAACATATGGTACATCAGCAACCTTTAGTTTGCATAATATATTCTTGAGAAAAAGCCTTACACTGTTTTTTTTTTCATTGCGCTTTGCACTTGACCAATTTTTATTTTTCTATTTATATTTTATGCACATAATATTTATTTTTCAATTATATCCCAGATAAAATCAGCAATATTTAAAAAAGGAAGCATTAAAAAAAGTCCGACATTGCTTCATTCTCAAGTTAATGTCATTTTTAAATACAAAAGATATATAAAAAAATGATTATAAGCTTTTCTAATATATCATGGAAAAATATATATAATCTTCTTATTCTGGTCAAAACACTAGGAAAAAAAAGATTAAATACTCGTAATAAAAAGACAAGAGGAAATATTTGTGCTATCGGTTTTCAGTTTCTTTTCAACAATGAAATATATTGTTTCAAAATACATTTAAATTATTTCAAAAAAATTTATTAAATATAGAAAGAAAAATTATACAGTAAAATATTTGGCATCATTAAAAAGATAATCTTAAAAATCGCCCCGAAAATTACTTTTCTACCCTCAAAAGTATATATTTGTCAAATTTGATAGGCATAAGTCAGACGGTCTGGTTTGTACAAAACCAACACATGCACGCTGAAACAAGCAGACATAAGCTTTTTCCTATAGTTCAGGCATCAAAATTTAGTTAAAATACCAATGTATTTGCGTGCCAAATATTTTTGTCGACAGATAACATGTTTTTAGCCAATCTAGATTAATCACTCCTTACCCCCTTTTTTTCAAAGAGCTACGCATAATTTATTGGAAGTTTGTTAACAGTACGCGAATATCCGTACGGATCTGTCCCCACACTAACTTCATGCCAGCAGATAGTCACCCGTTCAACGGATTTGGTGACTATCAATATTTTAGATGCTAAATCTGTGCAACAAATTTAATCTGCCTAGTTCTTTTCATTTCGTAGCTTTCAAGTTCATTTGAACTCAAATATACGGACAGATTTTCTAAGAGAGGAGTTCTTTCAAAATTTGATAGAAATCCATAAATTTGATCATAATTCCGTATACAGGATTTAAGCCATCTAGCTCAAAGCATTTTTAACTTATCGTATTCACAAAGAGACGGACATAAGGCCAAAAATATGTTTTTCAGATTCATAGAAGTTGAAACATGGAGATTCGTCAAAATCTTGTTTGATTTTTTTAAATTTCTTGTTGTTGTTGCTACCCATGGCACTTGCCATGGATAAGCGCGTTGATGGCCGTCAGTGATTTTAAGCCGAATGAGCGTCTGTTGTTTTTGAAGTAGCGTCAACTAGGGCCAAGAGTGCGACTTGGCTACAACACTCATCACATTCGCTTGCACAGCCCCTTTTTACAGGGGGCACAGTCACGCATCTCACAGATAGTACCCAAAAGAACAACTATGCCCTAACCGGGACTCCCAGATCACGATGAAGACGTGCTTCCTTTGTGCCAGTAAGCCGGCGTTTTATTTCTTAAAACCCTTTCGCGACGGTTGCCGTATATATACGGCAGTCACTTGATGCATCACAGCGGCTGACGCCGTATATATACGGCAGCCACTTTTTCGTCCACAGCGGCTGACGCCGTATATATACGGCAGCCACTTTTTGGTCCACAGAGGCTGACGCCGTATATATACGGCAGCCACTTTTTCGTCCACAGAGGCTGACGTCATCTAGATACGGCGGCGAAAACGTGGCGAAGTATAGTCAGTCACTCTGTTGCGAAAAATAGCGAAGAGTGGCACAGGCGCGCCGTCGCGAAAGGGTTAAATGAAATTAATATTTCTATGTTTTGAATACAAGAAAGTAAAAAATAAGAATTTGAAATGCTTATTTTTATTTACATATTGTTTGAATAATCAATTGCTATTTTAACTCACATTGTTTGTAATAATCAATAACTAAACTTATCCAGAAGATTTAATTTGAAATAAAATAAGTTTAAACTAAAAAAAGCTTTGGAGCAGATAAAAAGGTTCACGACAAATGCTTAACTTCAGATGATATAGTAATTAGCATAATTCTGTTGATCTGCTTATTCAAGTTAACTTCAAACGATGCTTTAAGTTTTAAAAAATTCTTAAGGGTTTAAAACTCATTTTACCAGACAGAGCATTGAACAATTTATTGAAACAATTAATTAAAATCTCACAAAATATTACCATAACTAATCGGCTCTCATTTGTCTTAATAATGATTCAAGCGGAGCAGAATCTATTACATGTATTGATTTTTTTTCCTTGTCGAACTTTTTAATCTAAAGCAACATCAAAAGATGCTTTGTTTGTCGTCCCATTGTGACGTTTAATTCCTGCCAGCGTCAATTTAAAAATTGTGTTAAACTAGTGATCCATTTTTATGACATATAAAGTATTTACTTTCACTCATAATTAAGAAAAGTTAGTTACACCAACTATGTTATGCAGTGTTAATGTCAAAAATTTCTACACAATTTTATTGTTAAACTAAAATTTAATTTCAACATTAGATACATTAATTGATTTAATAAAAGCTAAAAGGTGTTTATATATATAATATCTTTTACGTTTTGTCATTTCAGAGTTAAATTGCTGTCGAATGGTTCCTTTTCCTCTTTCAATCCACTTTTCATCGAAAATTAGCGACAATAAGTCATGCTAATGAAAGCCGAGAATGAAAATTTCTTTAGCATTATGAATCTTGAAAAAACTATCTGCGCATGCTTATAACGAAGTTCTACAAAGGAAATATTTTGAAAAAAGCAACCTTAATATTAGAAACAGATGACCTACCGTCTCCCTTTCCTTCTACAATTTTGGCGCACCATCCTGAAGCGCATGGTAAAGCTTCTACCGCTCGAAGTTCTTCAACAGAAGTGGCATTATAAGGAAAAGGATCCTTGCAGTCACCCAAATCACCTCGAGATCGACAATTGAAACAACGTTTAATTCGACCTGAAAAGGAAAGGAACAAAAAATAGAATGTTGTTATTGTTCATTTAAAAACTATATAAACTACACGCCAATACTTCCATTATTATTAAGTTATCAAATTATTACGAATTCCTTTCTTCATCATGACTTACGAAAAATAATATGAAGCGTGACTTGCGCCGAAGCGTTTTGACCTGTGCTTATGAACCAACAGCAAGCTTATTTCGTGCAGTATTGGTTCCGGAAGATTAAGATTTTTTTACAGCTTTTTCCGTAAAGGTTTTTTAAATATTTGCTTGCTAAAATTATGGAGATGATCATTATTCTTCGCAGGTTTCAATAACTTTTTGTAAGCAGGCTATTCAAATTAAACTTCAATCGTTATTAATCAGTACAGAAACTTGTTTTTCAATATTAAGGGTTGTAACAAAAATTAACCGTTAAAATTGGGATGTGGCGATTGTTTTAAAAATCGAATCTCTCCTTAGTTTGTTACTTTAGTTGTTGCTAAACTCAGTTTTGTTTTTATCCTGTTATATATATACACAATATCATTGTAACTGTAACCATTTGGAATTTTACCTATATAAATAAACAGCATATTTTTTCTTGTTGCTGAAAAATACTTCATGCTCTCTCTATGCATCTGTTATCAAACACCAGAATATCCCCAAATCAAAGAGTTGACAACACAATGAGCATATACTGGGATACGCAACTTTTCTCATTTTCAAAAGTGTCGTGAATATGTACATTTAAGAAGACCTAACAAATATTAACAGAAGTATTCGTTCAAATATCCAAGATTAACGTTCAAATATTTCCATCACCATGCGTTATTTTAATCAAAGAGAATTTTATTTCGAAGTTTCAATTTATAAATTTTTTTTGGATATTCTTAACCCATAAATATTAACAGCTAAACACATATAAAAAAAACTAAATAAATGAAATTATTAATAGACCATAAATAACGTTATGGAAAACAGATCCACCAAAATAAAACTCTGTCTTCAGTGTTCAAAAGTTTTAATTTTAAGTTTATAGATGTCTGTGTAAAATAAATTTTCAATTAATTAATTTGTGGAATCCAGAAATGTAAAAATAAATTCACGGAAGAAAATAATGTTCATTCTTAAAGCGTGTAAATGATACTAGAAAACTGTATTCTGTCGTAATTGTACAGTTATCAAATACTTACAGAAAATGGAATTAAGGTTTAATTGAAGGGGGAAAAAAGGATGAAAGTGATATCCTATCTTTTTTCATTGAAAGGCGGGCAAAAATAATTTGAAAAAGAAGCAAATTGCAAAACCTTACAAATCTCATTCATTATCAAAATAATAAAAGCAGATGACTAATAGAAAACCAATAATAGACTTAAATATTCAGTATAAAAAATGTCATACTAGTGTAATTTATTTTAAAAATCAGAAATGCTAGCATAAAACAGAAGGCATGAAATTATTGATCAGTATTTATTACATTTCCTTCAGCTTAATTTCTTGTGACTGCCTTAACTTTTTATCGAACACAACCCGATACTCACATAACATATTTTAAAGTCGTGTCAGTCAAACCTCTTCAGAGTTTCTTGGAAATTTTCTCAAAAGAGCGATCACAATGAGTTCAGTTTTAACAGTGGAAATGAAGTCACACAGCACTATATATGGTGGGTACAGAATCGTATTTGTTGAATTTGTCAAAAATTCAAGAATGATAATGACACTATGAGAAGGTGCATTATCACCGTGTAAAGCTAAAAGTTGTCTCACCTCAATTCATGTTGTTTTCGATATAGGAATTCGTTACGTAATGTCTGTCACTAAGCATCAATTCTCTAATATAACATTTTGATTAGTAAAAATGGAGGATCAACGGAATATTACTATTTTACACCACTTAAATGCTTTTAATTAAGCTACCTTTAAAGGTCTTTTGAAACATTTCATATGTTTTTGTAGTCGAAATATCATTGAGAAAAATTTTGATATATGTTCTTTACTGAATTTCATTCGCCATTTTGGGAAATCAAAAAATTAGTCTTATCCTATTAAAAAAAATTATTTTCACACAGCATATAAAATCAAATTGTAATAATATCAATAATAACCGTTGTCTTGAGAATAATTCATTATAGTTAGCAAATGATTTCCAGTATATGCCTATTTTAAATAAAACATTCCCAATAATTTCTTATCACAATAGCAATTCAAAGCTACAAATATTATTTCGACAATGAATCCTACGAAGACAGCATTAAAGGTTTATATTTATTCACCAGGAATTCTATATAAACAATTTAAAATAATTCCACATTTATTAATTTATGAACAATTAATGTTCATGTGATGTGCAAATACGCCAATTAAATCTTGGAATTCGTTGTGCACTTTGCATTAGAAAACTGGACGAGTCACTAAGGCACAAATTAAGACTGTACAGATGAATGACAGGCCCAAGTTCCGTTTGCCAAATGACTGCCATATCAAGCGCATTGATTCTATTAGAATTTCTAGGAAGTAAGTGAAAATTAGCAAAAATTCGATGCGAGTATACTTGCCAATACGCAAGTTAAATAATTTCCCAATGGAAATTTCATATTTCCTACACACATAAAGCTAATTTATTTCCGTATTAAATATTTTGAAACATTAAAATACAGTTGTGTTTCTAAAAATTATAAATACCCTCATGACCTCATACTTTATCATTCCATGTGACTATTTATTAAAGAATTACTGAAGAAATGTAACTTTAGGTCCTATTCTTTCAATCTATAAATTATTTATCAATGCGCCGGAAAGATACCACGTGTCACATAAAAATGAATATAAAAGCATGATATATTTTCTGGTCTATTTTCAAATATTGCCATCTTACATATAATCGCTTAAAATTTATGATAAAATCGTCGACTTCCATTTTTCAACAAGGCAGTCTGACATAGAAATTTTGGTTTTTAGATTCATCTAACTGTAAAATAGCAACATGGTTTGATCGTACGATACAAAATTTATGAAATTTTAGTACAATACATCTAATCGAATAAGTATCTTAGAAAGGAATTCTCTAGGTATTAAGATTTGATTGTTTGACAATCTACAGTAAATTCATACAAAAAAAAACTATTCAAAAAAAAAAACTTTCAGTCGTAGAAATCTGAATTGAACACCTTAAAAAGTCAGAAAAACTTTATAAATAAAACAGTGACAAAGCAAAACTAGCGAATAAATCAAACCTTTCCAAATATTCGATTGTTTTTTAAGTGTCGCCTACGCTCGATTGGTGATATTTCTGCACCAAAACTAGTGACTGAAAATACAAAAAGAAAAATAGGCGATACCCATGAAGCATGGACCACAGAAGAAAGCTCGCTTGATAAGATTTCCAAATTTCGAAATAAAAGCTTTATTGCCTGCGAATTCCAGCAATTCATATGTCGCAATAAAATTTTATACATGTTTTTGAAAAATGATTAATATATTGAGACAAACATTTGTTTAGCGTATGCGTACCTTCAGATATACCGAGATCTTTCTAAGAATTCTCTTAAAGCTTACACAACTTAAAAAAAGAAAAGAAAACGGAAGAAAAGAAAAACAGAAAATCTTTGATGATTGAATGAAACTATCAATAAAAGTGTAAAATGGAATTTTGGATCTCTTCCTCATGAATTAGCATGGAAATAGTGATGGTTACTTATGTATCCTTCATGTAATTTGTATACAAGTCAATATTATGTTTTACTGAAAAAAATATTTTACAAATATAATAAAAATAAAATCTATAAGAAAATTATTTTCTGGAAAGAAAATATTCATTTGCTTTTTTGAAAGTGATAGCATTTTTTAGAATCTAAAAATGAAATAATTTCATTAATGAAAGCATGAATCGTTTGTTAAAGATTGTTCTAAAAAATGCCGATTTAGAACAACTATCAAAATTGAAATTTGTCATTGTGAAAATTGTTTCATTTAATCTTTTAAATTCTATTCTCCATTTTCTTAAATAAAGAAAGTAAACATAGATAAGTAGTAACAAACTTAAAAATAACATAAACATTGTTGTTTGAATAAACTATGCTCTGTTGTTTAGGTTTAAAACTATCAAAATTATTGTTATTAAATTCAATGTTTCACGTTGCAAGGAAAAGTAAAGTGCACGGACCAAGTGTCTTTTAAGTGTCACTTCGATAACGAAACTTTATTCTCTAAGCTTTAGAGGAATGACAATCTAGAAATACAATGGCTGACTTTTTGCCGGGCAGTTGTCTAGCACTGCTAGCTGGGAAAGAGTGCAGAGCACGTCGATTCATTAAAAAGACGGTTAATAACCAATAGGACAAATCAAATTCTATAAATTTTAAAATATTAAGATGATGGTAATATTATGGCAAAAAATAAATGGTCAGTCATGAAATATAAGTTAATTACATTTACTTATATATTTATAAATACTTAATATCCACATAATTAATATAATTTAAAATTGTGAATGTAGGGCGGTTGCAGGTTGTAATAAATATGTCAATAAAGGCATGTGCTTTCTAACAAGATTACTAAACGATTAAATCAACCTAAAATAAATCATGAACGTTTGATTAAGTTAAAAAGGTATGGGAAACTAAATCGACAAGTACTTTAAAAATGAGGGGTTTATAATATACACAGCCTAAACGAAAAAAAAGTCTACATCCACTTAGATAAATCCAATTTAGTTCAATAAATTAGGGCTGTTTCTGCAAACTGGGAACTTATCTCCATCTAAATGTAGTTAATTCCTTAAAATAGCTTAATAGAGATCGAAAAGAAAAGAGATCGAAACTATATGACGAGGCAGAAAATTTACGAGATAAAGTTATGTCAAGGCACAAAAAGTACATTTATTGAAATGATTGTATCAAAAAGGTTATTGACAGGTTCTTGCATAACATGCAATTTTTTTTTTTCAAAATACATCTGTGAAAACATTCTTATTTTAACAGATGTTGAAAATTCCTGTATACTTTGTCTTTTCTGAATCTGCGACTATTGGATAAGCACACTCTTTCTCTCACACACACACACCAAAAAAAAGTCGAAGTTTCAAAATGTACGAAAACAAGTAATGAGTTAGATTCAATATTACAAAAATCGAATTTAATTCGACAGTTGTAACTTATTTGAGAATAACTTTGTATTCTTGAAATATCTTCATATTATTTTGAGCAGACTTTTCTTGTAGCATTGAAGCATATTAGTGAAAATATAAATAAAACCCTTTTTAATATTTAGAAATTATATAAATATAATAAATATATCTTTATATTATTTCTAGAAAACACGAGCTTGTATTCACCAAGTCAACTGATCAGAATTAAATATTTCTCACTGCGTTATTAAGTTATTGCTTTTCATTTGATTTTCAAAATAACTGATTCTGCACCAGTGTAAAATATCTTTCATATTTTTACACTTACTAATTTAGTTTAGATTCTGAAAATTTAATATTAGCTGAAAATTATTGATATTCCGTCCTAAAAATTCCCTATTTTACTCTTTTATACCTAACAATGATAAAATTTTATGAGCTGCTCACATATCCCATAGTTTGTTATTTGAAATGAAAAATAAATATGCTCCAAATATATGGACATCTGGAAATTTGTTCTGTTGAAGTCAGTGCTGGGAAAAAAACTCTCTTGTTTGGTTCAGTCTCAAGTAAAGTAAATGAAGAATAATCAAATTTTATGAAATGCAATACTTCAATTATTAAAATTAAATGCATTTTTGCACATTCTTTTCTCAATAAGATATTTTTCCCTTTGTATGTTTTATTCATTTTGGAAAATCCGGTCTATAAATTTTTTATTATAGACTTATAAAAAGGGCACTAAAGTCTGCAATTTCGTTGAATAAATTAAAATAGCGTGCCAAATCGATGAATTTTCATTTGTTTTATGCTTTGGTATATCAACAAATATTTGCGAATGTAAAACTTGCATGCTTGTTTTTATCGAGATATCGGAGAAGAGTGAAAATTATGACTCAAAATCCCGAAAAGCAACTAGTTATCATGAAAGTATTTTATGGTTCAGGGACCTGTTGTGGTTATAAAGCAGAAGAACATAGATATTTGAAAAACTATGCATAAAATTTAAGCTATTGTCTTTAAAGAAAGCACTTCAGATATCTTGTCTAGGTTCAAACGGAAGTTTTCGTAAATTTTTTGTATTTAAATGGTGTTTTTTTTTTATTTATGAGTAACTAACATACCTATAAAGAAGTATTTTTTAGATAGCAAAGTGGGATTAGATATGGAAAGTTTCGACGTAAGAAATAAAAATATTGAACAAATGAAAATAAATTAATTAATAACATTGCAGTAATTGCTGAAGTGTGCCACCACCAGCTTCGATGCAGGCCTAGTATTGTCTAGCAACTGACTCACGAAAAGTTGCAGGAGCAATTGAAAATTTTGCAGTAAGGTCGTTATCAAAATCAATTGGATTCTTATAGACATTGCATTTTTCTGCCTTGCTTGTATTTACTTACATTTACTTGCTCAACCTATGCTTTTTATTAATTTCAGTTGCTGAAATTTATACGAACATATCATTGTTTCCTCGTATTTTTAAACCATTTTTTTTGAGTGAGAGAGATTTACTGAACTTAAAAACACATTTTTTAATAACACAAAAATAGACTTGAAATTAAATTAAAATGACTATAGTAGAATAGAGCATTTTTAAAAGTAAAAAAAATGGTATTTATTTTCTATATATGAAAATATTGTAAATTTAAAGGAAATTTATGTATAAACTTTCTTCGCTAATTTGGTGAGCTTACGCCATTGTAGAAAAGTTTTTTTAATTATTCAATGCTAAATGCTATTTCGAAATTGTATGACATATTAAATAAATATTACCTTTCCGGTTATGAGAATTTCTTCAACTGAACCAATTGGCAAGACTAAGTTATATTCCTACCTCTATCGAAGTATTTACTTTCTAAAAACAGCTTTCACTAACGTTTATTTATTTATTTATTTTCAAGAAAAGTTAAATATTGTCAAAGTTTATTTCTTTGTTTTTCTATAATTCATATTTCTGTTATTCTGTGACTTAAAAAATAAATTCAATCCAGTCGCAAGAAGAAGTCAAAATAAACAATAAATAGTTACTCTATAAATATCATTTTTCATCCAAGCAAAGTTTTCATTGCTTATCCTTTTTAAGATTAGGACATATTTTCAACGAAATTTATTCCCCATTTTTCTCATTCAGTTAAATTTACAGAAATTCTAAACAATCTAATAGATTTCCCAAAACACGAGTTGCTTTTTTGATGATAAATAGAAACGTTTGAGAAAAACAAATATGCGCTACCGAGCTTGAATCAAAACTGTAGTCATCGCGAACTTTTTTCCCCTTATTCTCTTTATGAAGTGAGCAGAAAATCTAGCTTCGTCCTATTCTACTCGTAAGATTCCTTTATATTATGGTGAGCTAATTTTGGTTTGCAAAAAGTAAATTTGAACGCTCCTGACTAGGTTTGTCAATGCGAAAACTGAAGTTAGCGTGATAAATTGAATCTTAGAAGTTTTCAAATTACTTGAATATTCAGAAAGATTAAAATGAGATGAAACAATCTCAATTTTAATTTTTCAAAAATGAGAATGAAAGGTTTTAAAAGAAAGTACTTTTTCTTTAGTTGAAATTAATTTTCTCAATTTTTCTTCCCTTAGTAATGGCGCCCGGGCATTTGTTCTGCTGCCTTACATTAGTTTTACCACTAGCTTCCCTTCTTCTCTTTCCCCTCCACACTAGGAGGAAGACATTTCAATGTTGACTAAATCCACCTAACATGGTATTTCTTTAACAAAATCGAGTTAAGAAACAGGAACAGTCTGGTCTCGAAATCAAGGCATTACAAACAGGCCACGGTGGCTTCAGTTCTAATAAAGAAAAAAGGATTCCATGCTTAATTTTCAACATGTGGACACAATTTCTGTAAAATTCTTATTTCCATAGTCTTCATTTGCTTGCGTTCACTACAATTCTGCTAAGTGATAATTACCTAATGTTTTATGTACTTTAATAAATAAAAGAATGGTAAAAAGAAAATATTTGGAAATTTCGTTACTTTTATTGTTACGGCTTGCCCAATATGCGAAACAAGTTTTGAAAACATTTCTGGTACTAAAATCAACAAAACTGTTTAATGTTTGGTGTGCATATTATTAATGAATGATTAAAAAGAAATATTATAATGAAGAAATCATCAGTGCATTAAATATATTTTTCAAAAAAAAAGTTCATAACTATCTCCGATCTCTCCCAATAAATTCTCAATAAAAATATATATGCAAATGCTAACCAATTTATACACATTTTTATGGTCATGGAAGGAATCATGAGAAACAACTTTAAAATCAGTGAGAATAAAATATGTTATTTTTACTATTTTATGCGAAGACTCAAAATTAAGTAAAAATAGGATTTATTGTCATTAAGAAATCACGAAATAATATTCTATCGTCCTGAAAGTTACTTGGTCACGCAGAATTCAAAATAATGCATTGAAAAATATCTTAATGAAATGTAGAACTAAAGTCACAAAAATATTTTCATTCGAAATAAATTTAGATTCCGGAATACGATTGAAATGCGTATACCTTTTTGTTTCTGGAAATAATTTTTTGCAGAAACAACCTAGATACACAAAACCTTTGAAAATTTATTAAGTAACATTTTCAAATAGCCTTTGTTTATGACAGAGTTTTAACTCTGTCATCCTCAATCTCGGAAATAACTATGCTGTTATGTTTATGAATTAAACATTCCCCTGCTTAGAAAGGTAGTCATTCACAATCATTCTACTAACCATTGTTCCCACAAGTTTTTATTTTTCGAATCGAGGTTAGATTTGGCCAACGAAAAATTTTATTCTTTAAATCTTTGAACTTACCTGCTTATGGAAATTAAAATGTTAGAACATTTTAAGGAGAGATGTTGAACAAAAATGTAATTGTGATATAATTATGCAAGAATTTTTGCTGTTTAAAATAGAATTAAGCAATAATAAATACATTTTACCCGTATTTTTTTGTCTATAAATTGTTAGAATAAAGGGTGCGGTTAGAAAAAGTCAATTCTGTTGTTTAAAGTCAATATTGCAGGTTCAATGTCCTTTTTGACAACTCACAAAACAATTAAGCCATAAAAAATCCATCTTTACTGATGTTTTGATTTGTTAAAATTAAATTTCATTTTGAAACCTTAAGACAAGCATTTTAAGGGAGAATTTTCTTATTTTTTTTTGTCGGGGATTGCAATTTTAGCCAGTGCACCATCCTAGATAAATTCCCCATTTTACCAGTTGAAGAACGCTAGATTCAAACAAATATGATGTGCACTAAACCCACGTAATAGCAGTTTTTCGCACAGGTACTGTAGGTACTTATCTAGTGAGACCTCAAAATCTATCCGTCTATATATCGTAGCTCTAGACCGATGGCAAATTTAAGGTATTGAGTACTGAGCGAGACCTTGCAGCAATTTGACCTTGAGACCAAAATCGGCCATTGGAACAAATATTTGACGTATCTTTATCATTATTATTTTTGAACTGGTCATTGATTGTTCATTTGTGGGGTTTTATGGCACAAGTCAATGTGATGCAAAATGCGACAAGGAACTGATCAGTAAGAGAAATTTTGTAAACAATATAATTTTGTAAAATGTTTTGTAAACAGTGCTTCATTAAAAATAAACAGCCTTAAAATCGTGTGTCCGTTTACCTGTGAGCTTTTTCAAACATTTTGGCTAACACAATTGTTTCTTACACTGAGAAGAGATTTTCACATTCGTGAAAGATTATTTAAGAATCTAATATTTGAAATAGATTATTGAATAATCAGAATGAATAAGTGGGCAAAATTTAGGGAAATAGAAAATACTGTGTGCGTGTGTGTGTATAAATTAGAACTTTACATCCATTAGTGGTGTTCAGATTCCATTAGTTGAAATGTTCCTTGGCATACGTTTATCTGGATTATTCCCATATCAAAATTTTTAGGACAAAGGCGTGAAATACCACTGTTTTTCTAATTCTAAATATTCAAAACAACTTATTGCTTTGCTATGCAGATTCGAAAAGGACGACAAAAAATTTCCCAGCGATTTCAGAAAAGTTTTTTTTTAAGCATTTTTCATCGTTATTATTAATTAAAATACCATGCCAGATTAAAAACGTTTGAATACGTTTAATCTAAAAAATAGCACAGTAGATTGTTTGCTTGTCTTTGTGTCAAGAGTTACTCAAATTCTTGAATCATAGCTTCTAAAGCAAGCTTGCCGCATTTAATCAAAAGAATGAATTCATTTAAAAATTCCTGACTTACTTTGATTGGTGTTCTAAGCTTATTCATTTTCTTTCTGTCAATATTTATTATCTGTTAACACATAATTCAAGGAAGAAATTTAAAAATTAAAATAGAAATAGACAAATACCTCACTCTTTCGAAATGAATTTACTAAATAAATTATATCTTCGTTTGAATTTGGTCAGAGGAATTATACATTCGATTACCCCATGAATAAAATTTTTCAAAAAAAAAATTGAATACTTATATTTTTCTTTCTTGTTATCAAAGAGTGGTTCTTCCATGAATAATATGAATTATCCAACAATTGTGTTGAAACCATTTTCCAAGGGTTTTAAAATTCAAAGGAAATATTTTTAAAATATCGAATCTTAATTTTTTTTTACTGAAAAACATCTGAAATATCTGAACAACTGAAAATTTCGGCAATTTTTATATGTAGGATATAATTACTCTAATGTAATGAATGTGAATAAATTTATCTGAGAAAAGTAATAAAGTAAAATAAAACATTTTAATACTGCCTTCTCTTGATTTCTTTTTCTAAATTTTTATTGATTAACTTTTTCTATTGTTTTTTTTATATCAAAATATCTGTTGGATTCAATAAAGTATTTTTGGCCAGGAAATGGAATCTATGCTCAAACTTAATTGGAACAGTCTAGTTTCAAAAGATGATATAAAATACGACATCGAAAAAGATTTTACAAAACTGGAAACAGGTGAGAAGGGGGAATAGGAGTGGCTCCATCAAGAAGGCAAAACAGTATCATTTACACAAAAACAGGTAATTTTTTTTGTCTTGATGGAGTATGGGTTGCAGAGTCTTGTGTTAGAGAATGATGCGCATTCGACGTAAAGGCTTTTCTCCAGAAAATTCGACGTGAGGATTTTCTTTATAAAGAATGAAGGCAGTGTGGCGGCATAGAATCCAATTTAACCTTATTTTATTGTCGTATGCAAGAATCATGATCGTTCAACGAATGCATTTGAAATTGTGAAAAATAAATTTGAGGTAAAAACCGTTACAATTAACGAAACTAATCGAAATAAATAATCTTAAGAACAAATAAATGGAATTGGTGACACCGAAATATTTCCACACATTCTCTATGTACTTATGTATTATAACTTATGCCATTGGCGAACAATAGTTATTAAAGAGCCATAAGAGAGTACGTTAGTGGTTTTTTTTTTTGGGGGGGGAGCAGGGAGGATTATCATAGAGGTTTAATTAAATACACAAGTAAGGGCAAATCGATCGTGCCTTTTAGATATTTTTCTTCCGACCAATTATTACCAAAATTTGACACAGAGCTAAAATTAAAATCATTACCCATCATTTTTTATACGTTTAAGTCATTGCATTTTTAGCTATTGCTTTTACACGTTATGGAAGTACAGATCGACAAATGGTTAACCTTTTGATAGATTTAGTTCTAAATTTGAACCATATCTGCACTTTAGTTTTTAAATCTGTAAGCCTAATCTCATCCGTCTAGTTGTCTTTTTTGTAGTTGTGTTGTTTTATATTCGGACAATCTACAGACAAACTTCCTATACATGGATTTCATTCAAATTTGAGGTAGAGACCATGCAACAAATTTCATCCGTCTAGCTCTAAGTATTTTTGAGTTATCGTGTTCAAACTCAGACAGACAAAATTTTAAAAATGAGTATTTTTTAGACTCAGGGAGGTCTGAAATTCGGAGATTTGTCAACTTCGAGTTCTAATTGTTTTACGGTTACAATATTTTCTCTATACTTTGTATACAAAAAAATCAAACAATGTAAGTACAAAAAGAAAATTATTTGAATACCTGATTTATTGTCAAGAAAAATCACTGTGAGGGAGGGGATACATAAGGAGAAACAGTTTGAAAAAGATAAAAAACCTCCTGTTTTAACTAAACCAATTTGAAATGTAAACAAAAATTTTGCTTTTTTTGAATTTCTACTATTAGCTCACTTTCCCCCTATATATATATATATATATATATATATATATATATATATATATATATATATATATATATATATATATATATATATATATATATATATATATGTATGTATGTATGTATAGTTCAAATTTTCAATTGTTAATAAAATACTTTTTATTCATCCAATCAAGTTCAAGTTAATATTTTAAAACTTATAGTGGATGATATTTGATGTTAATACAGTTTTTCAAATATTAATTCATTAAATTTTTATTAATTAATTCAAAACTAATTTTCCCGCCAAAGACCTTCATTTCCCCATCTCCAAATAAGTAACGAATTCAGTTTCTTCCCCTTCAAGCGAATGAGGTTAGGCTTCACATGTCTTCGGCCGATTATTTTAAACGATTCTGTTTATTTTCATAATGCTTGGTGCATTTAATATCAAACATTGTTAATTAATTAATTTTTCTGATTCATTTTGAAGTACTTTCGAATTAAAATAATACAGAATACAGAAAATTAAAAATTTCTAATCTGTATTGCTTACCCCAACTTATATAGAAAAATCCCGCATTTTACGTTGCCACAATTGGCAATGAATCCTCAATTGGCGTTGAAAATTCAATGCTAGTATAATTTTTTTGATCCATTATAATCGCTTAGTATTGCGATTATGTCAAATTTATGTACGTATCTATATTAATTGTAATTATTTAATAAAAAGTAACTAAAATAAAAATTTTCTTTATTAACCTAAGTAGGAATTGATTTTAAAAAATTGTTTTTTAAATTACTTGTTTTTCCAGAATGTAACAGATTAGAACTGATAAATGTTATAATTACTATAAAACTTCAACATCTGCTTCATAAGATTGAAGATTCTAAAGGGAAATAGCTACAAGAAATACTTATAATAATTCGAAGTACATGTATAATTAATCCCCTTCGAATCAACAGTTCGTTTTAACTCCCGCAAAAAGCAATCTAAAAATCAATATCCGGGCTCGGAGAAAACGCTCAATCAGAACCAAAAAGGACAAATCAATAAAGTCTTTTTCAAACAAAGTGAATCAAACAACGCGGGTTTGGTAAATCTGTGGTGCACTTAATATTCAGTATTTTGCAGGGCTTGATTCAGTAATTTGCATATGATATTGTGCGGATGTTAAAGATGCTGACATCTAATATATCGCTTGCTGAGCACTCCGATCTTGATCCGCTTTTGCACTGTACTGATGAATTTTATGTGACCCTAAATCGTGAATTTTATATTTGTTTTCAGAGCAGTTTTTTCCCTTTTTCCCTTTTCCGTTATTATCCTGATTTCCTTCTCTTTTCTCGGCTATCTATTCTTCGCCTTTGCAAAAAATGTGTAAAAATACACAAAATATCAAATACTCAAATATTTGAATAATATTCTGGATAAGCAATTTTCCATTATTTACTGAACAAAAAGCTGACATATTTGACTATGAATCATTTTTCAATCCCTAAAACATATTTGAAGAACAAGTATTATTGAACACAAAATTCGAACAAAATTATTCTAAAATAACTAACTTCCCAGTTCTTAAAAATGAATAGATGCACGTAGCAATACAATAGACAGATAATATTTAAATCTTCAAATGCATCTCTGATTTGAGTAGCATGATAGACTCAAAATGAAAATATTCAGACTTATTACGTTCTAGTTCGGTAAGACAGTCAATTGGTGTACACAAGTAAATGCAAATCATCATTCCATAAATCTCACTCCATCATCTTTTGCACTTCTGTCAGCGCGTGTCCATGAATGACACTACCGTGCTAGAGACCAGACAAAAAAAGAAAAATTGTCCTTCACTATGGGTGCCAGGAATATTCATTGCAGTTGTCTGAGTGAATTGTTCGCATTTACAGAAAAAAAAAACGCAACATTTTTTGTTTAGACTTAAAGGATATTTTGAGTTATCTTAGATTTTCACTGAAAACTTTTTAGATTCTCATCTTATCCCACAAAGATTACATTTGCAAGAAGTTACACTGAGACTTAAAAATTTATACCAAGAAATGCTATTTTACCCTAATTCGTTTCAAAATCAGTCGAGATGTTTTTTAAAATTCCTCTTTGGTTGCAAGATTGGTTATTGATTTTTTTCCTAATTTCAAAAATGTCAGCCATTTCAAAAGCTGAATCTTTGCAAATTTCTCTACATGAAAACTTTTTAACCTTTGTTTCGCTGAAATACTCTTATGCAGATTAATCACTTAATTATAAGATTTCCTTTAAAAAATGCTTGTGCTCTTAGTATATCAATTTTTAGATTTTTTTTTTTGTAACCTGCCGCTGACGGATTTTTCATTCCCCCTTTCCATATTAAATCATAAATCGAGATAAGGATTTGCAAATCGGAACAGAACACAAATTTAGACACCCAAAATTAGTAATTTAATTTCGCATATATTATGAATCAAAACTTTGGAAATCTCTGTGGTTACATTTTAAAATTTTCTCTAGAACTTTAAGGAGAAGAAATTATTATATATTACTTATTTTCGTAATCAGACGACCAGGATGATATTCGAAGTAGCATCGTGCCCTTTATACCACACCAGGATAAAAACGTTCGACTTAAAATCAGATTTTACTTTCATTTAATCCCACTCCCCCAAGACAACTAATCTAAGAAAAAGCATTAGAAACCAGGATCTAGGAAACGTATAGAAATCAAGATTCGACAGCAGGATGATTCAATTTAGTTATACTTCGGCCCTGGTTTTTAAACAACCTAAACGATATTTTGAGCCAGGTTTCATAATTGTGAATCGTGGTTAGATGACAAAGAACTCAAATGAGTAGGTGTTTCTCACTTCCATCTTTTGAGCCACACCAACAAGAAAATTTTGGATCTTCGATGTCAAATTTAATACTATAGCCCATTAACGTGCCTTTGATAGTAGCTGGATGGATCGTATATAATAAAAAAGAGGGAATTTTATCCGAGAAAAAATAAAATAACCTTGGAAAGTATTTTGCATTTAATATTAAGAATATTACCTAAAACGAATAATAGAAATCGATTCGTTTGTTAATACATCTGAATATTTACATTTTGAGCTCTCTAAAAAGAGACAAGAAATAAGATTTAAACCATTTGGAGTTCTTCAATTATTATTTTACTGAACTACACGAAAAGTAAATTCGTATCATATCCACGTATTTGAATATTCAATTTTCAAATGATTCTGAAATCTATAAACGATCGAAGGAAAAATCGCGAACATATTATTTCTTTCTCTCTTTTTTTTTTAAAAAAATGATAGATTAGATAAAGTGGTCGCCCAAAGAAAAGTAATCCAAGTTTGTCAGTTCGAAAATGCCGTTATATTTTGGTCATGCTTCGTACCATTATACAGTAGCTGTGCTTGATGAATATGTTTACGAGGAAAAATGTGGTTGAGGCGTCAGTTCTGACTGCTGAAACACAGAAATAATTGGCCAGTTCCCAAAATACGTTTCGTAAATATTTAATAATGGAATAAGTACCATCCATTTAAATATGGCGAAACACTTTTTAAAGCAAATTTATATTGAAAATGTCTGCAAATTTTAGATTAATTATGTAAATTAGTGTTTATTTAAACATTTTTATTATTATTCCACTCAAGAAAATGCTTCTAATACTTACACTGTTTCTAGTAATTTTTTTTCTGAAGACAATAAATTGGTCTTATATGTTCATGAAACAATTTTGAGTATTTATTTCTAAGTGTTTTTTATAAAAAATTTTCAAAGATGAAAAAAAAATCTAATCATAGAATGCAGGAATTTATAAGGCAAATATAGTTGGTCAAATGATACTCTCTCTTGTCAACTCTTGTTTAATCGTCAAAAAGTTGAATTGAATTCTTTCTAATGTTGTGATTTAAAAGGTAAAAATATTTGTTCAGACATTTTTAAATAAATATAGAAATCCTTAAATAGACAAGAAACCTACCCTGGAAGGCTTTTTAAATTTAAAATTAAAGTTTTTATTAAAATAGGTAAATTTACGTAATGTAATATCTGTTATTAATTAGATTACATTACGGATCAAAATTAAAACCCTGGATTTAAGACAAAGCTCTAAGAAACAGCAAATAAATTCCATAAATTGACAAAAACAGTATGGGATTATTTATGTTAGAAGATTATAAATCAGTAAATGAATAATTATATGATAATCCGAGTAAAGAATTGATTATTTATGTCATTCATTTACATTATTAAAGGATAGTAATGTAAATGAGTGACAGAAAAGTTAAACGAAAGATAGGAGGAGAATGAATTTAATGGAAGCATTTACACTCTCAAAGAAAACAATTAGAAAAATTTCTAACAAACATTTATGTTTCTCCATTCAGAGACAAACAATGCAAGAATTAATGCCATGTTTCATTACTTACATTGCAGCGGTTTTAATTAACACTAATCAGAACTTTAAATGTTTTAAAGACACTGAATTTTAACAAAGAAATTCAAATAAATTTCAAAAATCTAGAAAATACTAAATTACCATGCTGTTATAATCTTTATACTTCTACAAAAAGAAATGTTCCCTAAGAACTAGAAATGACGCGTTTCAAATAAAGCATCAAAGTAATTAAAAGAAAAAGGGATTATTCATTTCAATTATGCAAAATAAAATTTTGTTTGTCCATTTCAAGGGGCGTGGGAGAAATTGGGGATTCAATTAGATAAAAATTTGTTTAAAATAACATTATCAGTAAAGGCATCTTTTTAAAAGTTAAAATATAATGTGTCCCTCTGAAATTATTCAAAAAATTTTAAGAACAATAATTTATGAAATTCTATTAAATAAATAAGGCAGAATGTCAAAATCTGGTACATCTTTAAAACTTCGCGAACAAGTTCAATAGAGAGGGAATATTAGACGCCCAAGGTAAACATGGAAAAATAGAATAGAAAAAATAACTCGTTCTAAAACTAGGACAGTTTAAGAAAACTTGTTCAAATTTCATCAGCTGTCAAAATCCTGTCAATGCAAAGATTTAGAAATAATTCAGAAATTCTGCTCCCAATTTTAAGTAGGAAAAGGAAATGTATAAACACGTCAAACAACCACATATAATCAGGGATATCATTGATTAAGATATTCTCATATATAAACTTTCGATAACCATTTTTAATGACTGAAAAGAAACACGTCCAATTCAAATTCAGGATAAATTTTAATTCCGAAAAAGAAAAAAATTAGAAATAAATTAATAAATTAAGAAAAAAAATCGAAATGGTACCATTAATACCATGGTAAATTAATCTACAAGTAACAGTTACATTGGCAATAATCTGCAAACAGATAATAAAAAAAGTAAGTAATCAGTAAAAAAAAACAATTTCTAATTTTAAATTGAATTTTAATAATTAAATTGATGCTCAGTTTTGAAAGTTATACGAAGATAAAAACATTTTAAATTCCATTCTTGGCCAAACAAAGAAGGTTACTTCCAAGATAGCATTTCAATTTGCAGACAGGCCGCAGGGGCTTAGTGGCAAGGTCTCTTATTTGGGATCGGAAAATTCCAAGTTGGAAATCCGCTTTCACCCAAACAACTATGTAAGAGAGTCTTATTCACATTAAATCAGTTATGATAAGATTTTATCGCTCCAGTGATGCGGAAGTTTGATGAAAAAACGCATGCTCAGATATCATCCTCGTCTTCTGATAATGGTTCCTTATTATGAGATCCATCCCAAAATAACCCTCTCTTTGTTTTTAAATGGAACACAAACTTGATTAACTTCTATAAACAATTACTAGGTTTCTACATCGCATCAATTTGATAATTAACACCCAAAGATTGATTAAACCTACACACAGAGTGGATTTTCATTATAATATAGTCTCGATTTCGTGTTTCTATTATTTTAGGATACTACATAGACTTAGGATGTTTCATATAATTTCTTTGCTGTGAAAAAAACCCTATTTTAATTATTTGGAATTAGAACCAGACTTCTATTATTTTATTAGTCTCTTTTCGCATATCTAAAATTTTATTTCAGCATCTCTTAATTCTGTACTTCCAACTATTTTAATTAAGTGTCGAAAACAGAAAATTTTATAAACAACTTACAATAAAGGAAACTACATTAATTAAAGACTTTACATTTATTCCAAGAAATTATATGCAAGAATTGCTTTGCCAATCTCAAATCAATCTAAAATTGTAAAATTTTGTTTGCGATTTCTAAAATTCGTTATTTTAAATACAATTTGACCAAATCAAGATCATAGATTATGTAATTTAAATATCCAATATGCATTCGAAATGGATTCAAAATTTCAATAAAAATAGAAAAAGTACACTTATTAGAATTTATTTAAATTATTAATAAATAGGAGGAAATATTTGAATAAATAGGAGAAGCTACCAAAAATTTATTTTGTAAGTTTTTTTATTCAAAAATTGGATTTATACCATTTAATGATGTTTTTAAATTCAATTTGGAGAAAGAAGTATATCAAAGTCCGAGAATCTTTGCTTCCGTGAAGGAAAAGGTTCAACTTTGAGCATACTTTCGTTTTTGATCACTTCATCCGAAATTCCGATATAGAAGTAAATGAATGCTTTATATGATTGTCATGTTTGATGATTCTGTGGCTTGATTGAATTAGTTAATTAAAGTGAGTGTTATAAATAAATACTTGAAGAAGGTATATCTTCATTACGTGGAGATTGTGCTTAGTTTGATTAACATCTCATTTTGAAAGAGCACACATTCTAATTTAGAGCACACCTCATAGTTTTGAGCTGTTGTTAGATGAAGAGGTCGATACCTCGTTTGATACCTCCCATTCTCTTCTCTTATTTAAACTTCCACGTCACATGAGCAAAGATATAGCGGAATATAATCGGATAAAATTATTCGTATGACTAATAGAAATTTATCCTTACACAAAAAGGCAATGGTGAGTCTAAGATTAGATTAATGAAATGAAGTTTAATCTTTTCCTTTAACCGTTCTTTGAAAAATTAATCTACATCTCTTAACCCTTATGTAGGCGTTTTTAACAATTAAATTTGAAAAATAAGTAAATAAAACGTCAACATGATGCATAATCTTGAATGGTGAGTCAGAGGTACCATCGGAGTGCAAAGGGTTAAAATATAAGTAATAAAAAAGATAATCGAGCGTGTTCGAAAAGTTAGTTTAAGTCATTTCTTACCATTTGGAATATGCTAGCAAAGATATCTCAATTGAAGATTACATTTATAAAAGTTAATACTAGATAAAAATAAAATTGTTGCCTTTCATGAAATTTTTCAGCATTTTATACTCCTCCTTCCAAAAACACATGAGCAGCTTACAACCATTTATTCTTTATAAATTTGTTAGATGTTTAGATTTTATTTAAAAGCTGTTGATAAAATTTTAATAAGATTATTTTATCTTATTGAAACCACTTGTTCAATTTTAAATTACCTTCAAAATTATGAATATTAAACTTAATGGTATTTTATTCTCAAAAATTCCACTTTGTAGTAAAGCAAAAGTGTGCAGTAGGTATGTAAAGAGCATAAAATAATGGGAATGCCAGAAATTGCTTTCCAGCGATAAAAAAAGCATTTTAGCTATTATTTTTCTCTTTTTTTATTTGAAACTATCTAAAGAATTTTTGCACTACTTCTTTAAAAATTGGTAATAATTCCATCAAGTTTTTAATTTTGCTATACAGGACAAATACATCAGATGTATTATTTCAAATAATCATTCAGCTCTCTTACAAAGAATAAAAGGTCATTTTCCCCCAGGATATACATAGGCTCCAATCATTCTTTTAGAGAAAAATTAAAATTTATATTCATATGTATTTCTGCCGATAACCGACACTAGACAATTTGGATTAAAGATTAATTTCCTTCAGTTTCAGAGGTGAGAAGTAACATATTTTGTGGAAATTGTAGAAGTTCCAAAATTCTTATTTTAAACTGTTTTCAACAAGAATTTCATGCGACAACAATAGAATTCTCAACTATTTTACTTGAATATCGGGGTCCAAGTGAGTTTAAGAATTATTCCAATAAATAATTAGGAATTCTTTCTAATCTCAGAGTATCATCAGAGAAGACTGGTCGGGCAGAGATCTTGATCTTTCTCAGGAATCCTAAGTATGCTCTTCTAATTCAATCTGACTAAACATCTTGGTCGCTCTATACGAGCTCTGGGGGTTTTTAATATTGCCATCCATTTAAAATATCGTTGGTTTTACCATATTACCCAGCATGCAGTGAAATAAAAAGTTCAAGAATCTCTACCTTGGATCTTCTAACCACAAACTGCCATTATAGATAAGCCTGGATTTTATGATTTTTTATGCACCGAATAAGGACCATTTCTTATAACACGAATTGACTGTATGAAAGACCACCCTCTAACACAATCTTAATTCGTCTATAATTGGAATTCGGCGTCACTCTGTGCTACTTCACCAATCTCCACCTTCTCAGTTTCCCTTCGTTTTACAATATCTGATAAGGGTAATTATAATAGGATAATAATGATAAAGGAAATGTAATTAAGATATCTTTTTATTTAAATAATATTGATGGAGGCGGTTTCAAACAGTTTTTTCTTGGGTAGTCTCTTCCAATAGTCCAGAAAAGACCATCTCGCAGATCGGTTTCGGCGATCTGCTACGGACGAACTATGATCTGCTGCTCATATTATTGTGAACGACTCTTTTTTGAACGACAAACTTTTCCAATAGCTTGAAATGTGTTCCATCGTCAAATAAATTACGCTTTGACACACATCAATGAAATTTTTTTTACCGTTATTCATCACGTTGAAATTGTCCTTTTGTTTCACAAGCTCTTTATCATACCAAATCATAAGGCTGATACATTGCTAAAAATCTCTCTACAGAAAGTGCTTAAACGAAACTGATATAAAGCAAAAACATCCGAGATTCCCAGCCTACGGACAGTTTTCTTAAATGCAAAAAAGTTGGATATTTTGTCGCCAAAAACGCTAATGTGTATAAAAATTCTTCAACAATCCAAACAACTCCCTACAAATTCAATAGATTATACATATTGAACGAGAATATTATGTAAACTGAATGACATAGCCATAACTAGACCTGATGACCCCGGAGCAACAGATAATACCCACTTCCTCTTTATTTTTTCTCCCTACTTAATCTTAAATTTTTTTGTAGTTATTTTCTCAACTTAATTTTATGCATTTTAACTCAAAATTTGATAAATATCGCGTTGATGCATGTCATTATGTGCTAAGTATTCCTTTCAAATCAAGCAGAATGCGATATTCAAAGATATTCGATATCATATTGAATGTAATCTAAAACATGTGAAATATAATTAAGATAAATTGTTTACCAGCACATCATTCAGCAGATTTATTTTTACACTTGGAAAGCAAGAATCTGTCACCAAATTGCTAACGAATCAAAGTGAGTAATTATTAATTCAAGGGTAATATTTTAGGCTCAATTATCCTCATTCGAGACAAAATTAAGCTAGTAAACCTTTTCTTATCTCGATGAAAGTGAATTATGATTTATTATCGATAATCCTGAGAACTCTTTGGCTCTATTAACTTTTTCAAATTCCTCTTCATATGATGTATTCATTCAATGTAATTGGGACGGAAATGTTGACATTTTCCAAAACTTTCGAACAAAATCAACTTAGATTCCGTTTTATTTGCTTTATAATAAATTTAGATAAAATAACTTGTTAAATTGAAATAAAAACATTTTTATACCTTACAAACGATGACGAAAATCAGTTAATAAATTATATTTCATTGAGTTAAACAGTTTTCTTTAATTGTTCAATCTTCACATAATTCATCTACGTTATTTTTTACTTTACTTCGGCAAAACATTTCAAGTATTTCCAAAGGCTCAGATCTCTGAAGGGACAGACACCATATGAAGACATTATCTTCGCAATTTGGCTATTTCTAGAGAATTATTCACCAGTATTCTATATGAAAATAATCTACGGTTCCACATTACAAAGACTGACACAATGTTTAGAGATCCTAAAATCTGACGCTATATAAAACAAAGACTAATTTTAATTTCTTTTCACTCCTTAATTATATCGCTTCATTTCTTTCCTTAGACACATTTTTGTGGTGGTGGCGTTTCATATCACTAAATCTATGCTTTAAAATATACACCACTTCATATCTGTCAGACCAGGGAAATGAGTTTAGAGCATTTAGCGTAATTTTCGTGCTACATAATCCACTATGTACTATGGCGAATAATGCTATGGCCTAACTTTCACTATAAATTTTCGATGGTTTCGAAAAATTGACAAATTGTTATTTTTTTCAATAACATTTAAAAAAATTAAATTTAGATTATGGCTGCAAAAAGTACAAAGTAAGCATGCATTTTTAAACATTTTTATATTATCGAGTATTATTTATGTCCCACTCATTATTATTCACCATCAAACCCTTACCAATGATGATAAAGATAGTAAATCCAAATATTTGTTGCGAAACGATTCCATGCTCCAATTTTGAAAAGTACGATTCATTTTGATATCACAAAAATCGATAAATTTTTTCCTTCTCGCTCGAGAGGTAGGGCACTAGTGATAGCTATGGCTGTGTGGGACAATTTTTTTAGAAGTGTATATGCAGAAATGCCTTATACATTGTACAAAAATTTGATAAAAAAAGATCATTTTTCATTGCTTTTCAGATTCTTTATTTCAGAATCAATAAAAAAATGCAACTAACAATTGCATTCGAGTTAAACATAATTTGATCACATTAGTGGAAAATTCTGCAAATAAGTAGAACCATTTTCATTTATTCTGAAATGTTTTACCATCTGTAAAACTATATAAAATACTATTTTCACAAGATTCTTTTTCATAAATTAACACTAAATTAGAATTTCAGATTATCTGTCAAGCGTTTCGTTGTTTATTAGTTAAAAATTTAACATTTTACATACTTAATTGACTCGAGACATTCAGACATATCTAACACATCTCCTATACAATTCAAAAGGGTGTTGCTAAATTTCAGTAAGTCGAAACGCTGTGGCTAAGGATCATTTTCTTAAGTCTTTCATTAACAATCGCCCATAAATTTTCGTTGAGTTTTATGTCTGAATTATTGATCATTCATGCAAATGTTTAAATGATGTTGTACTTCTCAACAGTTGAAATTGAAACTAAGCTTTATAACAAGTAATGCAAGAATAGAGATAAAGCTAGAATTTCATCATTAGTTACTTGACATAACTTTTTCTATCCCTCTTTTTTTCAAGGAACTTCCTCGGAAACGATGTAAAATCATTTAATAAGCATAATTTTTCATAAAGTTGTATGTGTTCGGTAAAACTTCAGTTCAGTTAAAACCGATGTAAAGCAAGCCATCCTATAAAACTTCGGATATTGCTTTAATCAGGAAGCCCAACAAAAGGAAAATCATTTTGTGTCATCGTTTTGACGCTTCAGTATTAGTTTTTGTCACTACTTTATTTCGCCTGGAAATTAATTTGACATGGACTGTTAAAATTTTATTGTTTTTGTAAATTTAAATGAAAAAACCGAATAAAATCGATAATAAAAAGGCAAACACAAATAAAATAGGAGAATCAAACGTAATATTAACCCTTTGCCCTCGAAAGGTGACTGGTGGAGTACTGTGGAGCTAGCTTCATAATCCATATAACATCTACTATACCAAAGTCTACTTTTGTATTTTGGTCATGATACTCGGCTACTGGCCCTAGCGTCGCAGGTTCGTATCGCGACCTTCCATCTGTACAGACTCTTACTCGTCACGTAACTTAATGCTGCAACTCAAGAGGCAACTCTCACATACTACTTTGTTTGGTGCAAAAATTCGATGCGCGGCGATAAATATTGTTTCTTTTTGAAAACGCAGCATACATTTGAAATATACTGTGTAGGTTTAAATATTAATAAAGTGTGTGAATAAAGCCGTTTCATGCGCTAAATTATGTATGTAATCATTTTAAGTTAGAGGTTAGAAATACAAAGTGCTACAAAACGTCTCGTGTTCCTGGTTAGTCCGCGCGAAAACGGGTACGACGGAAAAGGGTTAATAATTTTCTTTTAAGTATATTTCTAAATTTGGCTTTAAAAGCGTGGAAAATGCAGCATATTTTGAAGATAATTTTTTTCCAATAATTGAGGCACACATATCTATCTATAAGATCCCTAAAACCAGAATGAATCTCTCCAAGAAAGAAATTCTTATATTTTAATACATAATAGACAATATTGAAAATTCTGAAAAAATTTCTTGATTAACAGCCATAATGCAGATATTAATTAAATGAGATAAAATAAACTGGAATTCTGCTAAGCTTATTTTATCTTATTCTTAAAAAAAATGTCAAGAGTTTTCTAATAATGAAACAAAAATTAAGTGACAGTGAAAGAAGTCGATTTAAAAACACGATCTTTTATTTAAATACACAAAATTATTTAACATTGTTGCATTCCTCCGCATATTTCATATTTTTATAAATGTAGTGCAACGAATTAACTTCAGCAGAAAACAACAAAACAGAATAAAATTCGTAAAAAGAAATAAAATTTGAAATGCATGTTAAATAATGAGTTAACAATCAATCTTCATGCAAGCCTTTTGGGGAGAAACTTTTAAGAAATAGTGATATCTATTTGATTGAGGATTTCAAACAAATTCTTAAAAAAAAAGCTGTTTATTCATAAATCTGAAATTCATAACTGAATCATCTTGAGTTGAATTAATTTCAACTCAAATTCGGAGATGAAAGAATGCTAAGTTCCATTTTAAAAATATATTTCTGTAAAATTTCGGCATTCTTTTAAAACAGTAACATTTTTCATTATAACTAATGACCTGTGTCTTCAAAACCTTTGGGTAACTTTATTTCTTTACACTACATTCATTGCGATTATTCAAAATGGGATTTCTTTATAAATTGAATTGTGTTCAATAACCCAGAAAATTTTCAATTGTATTTAATATGACATGCTAATTAATCTTTTAGATACAATTATTTATCCTTAAGACAAAAACAGGCAGTTTGGAAGTTGAGTGCATTTATTATGATCCGCAAATACTTCAGTTTATTTTATTATTTTGTCTACCACAGCATTGCATTTTATTTATTTATTTTATGAAAACCAGCTGCTCACCGGTGATTAAAATCAACCAACCACATCACTCTCTTTCTTCGTTATGACGTTGATTTAGTTACGGACAAGAAAAAAAAAATTTGGAAGAGGAAAGATTTTAAATCTCCGTTATAACTGCAATTGACAAACCAGTTTCGGATTTTCTGTTACTCACTTTCAAAAATAACACAATAAAATTCCATTTATCGGCTTGACCCATATAAGCAATGAACAATGAAAGTTGTTTTACAGATCAGTTAATATCACAATTTTCGGCCTTCTCCCTTTGTCTCAAAATTAAGAAGACTTATCTATTTCAATTGAAGTTGCTATTCATAGCTCTACTGAAATCGTATTATTTGTGGCATTAAAAGTATCGATCGATTTTGAGTTTAAATATTTCCTTTTGAGATTTTTCTTTGTTCGCAAACATCAATTATATATCTACTTATTTTTGATCATGTTCCTTTTTTTAATCCTCATTTTTTTTTGTTGACTGTGAATAAATACATTTAAAGTATGGTGACATAAATAAATTATTACTTTAAATCTAGAATATCAAGTTTATTTTTATCCTCTTCAACCATAGAAACGTTTCTAAAATTTATATTTCACACATCATTTTTTAGTTTTGAATGAAGTTTTTGAAACTTTTCTTTTTGTTTTAGCAAACTTGATTAATTTAGACATTTTTCAGATTATTATTAACAGTTTGTGTAAAGTAGATTCTCATAGAACAGCTAGAATTAGGTGAAAGGATTTAATTTTTATTAAATTAGATCTCAAATCGATAAATAATATTCTTTTGTATTATAATTTTTTCATCAAATTTTAATCTTTCATAGCTAAATATAAAGCCGTATAAAGACTATAATGACATGTCAAATTTTATTTAAAAAATGGACATGATGAAGCTTAAGTCAATTTAGGCCAAAATAATACTCATTTGACAGTGCAACATTTAAAATATAATAATAAAAACTTTCATTTTGCTGAAATACTTTATTTCAAACTGTACCATCCATTATTAGGATTTGATTTCATATTTTTTAACAAAGGCTTTGTAACTAATATGTGGTAACAGCATTTCAAAATAAAATGTAATTAAATCCAAGCCTATTTTAAGGAAAATTCTATTGAATTTTATTTTGATTTTTGATTAAAAACTAACTTTTCAAACTTTTCAGTACTCTTGTTTTAATACCCCCAGCCTAGTTCAATGAAAAAGAAAAAACGGGACTAGTTTTTACCAAGAATTGTTTGGGAAATATACCGTTATCCAAAACGTGGTAGTATTTTATTTCTATGTTTGCCAAACTTATTAATATTCTAAAAAATTCTGAAAATTAAAAGAATACACCAAAAACGGACTTAAATGTATCAGTTGATCTAATATTAAAATGCATATCGTAGGTTCGTTTTGGCATCATGTCCTTTTATCCTTTCACTGGGTCACATGAAAAGATTATATGAGATTGTTTCACAATTTAGAAATCCTCAAATCTTGTCAAAAACTGACGAACAAAACTGAAAGGACATAGAGAAAATCCCTCTCTAAAGATTTTCGTTTGAGACGTGGTAGGTTTAAGCATATGCGTAAATATTCCATAATATTTTAGATGTTTTCATCTGATCAGTAGTACTAGTGTATGCTATTTACCCTACCCCCATTTCTGCATCAATATACGATAATAAATTAATCATTATTAATAAAATTTATTATTCAGATCTTTTAATATAACACCCTTTTAAGAATAAGAAAAATCTACAAAATAAGGTTTAAAAGTGTGGCAACAGAATATAGCAAAAATGATTGGAGTGAAATTATATTGAATATTTTTATACATAATTCATAATACATTTTATTCTTTTCTAAATGTTTAAAATAGAATTTCTTCTTATTAAATATCTAATTTTTTTTAAATATTTTTATATCAGGTAATAGATTTTGATATTGCAGTAGGTGATGCCTTATAAAAGACTTATTAAAGGATAGTCAGTAATACTTGTCAGTCAGGAATAGCCTGAATTTCATAATTGCATCCATTTGCCAGAACATAATGCAGCAGACAGTTTTAGGAAAGGAAAGGACGGCGGAAGAGGATAACCATTCTCATTAGCGATTCAAGGATTATCAAGGTCAATCATTGCCTTTTAAACATTTCATCCCTTTTGTGCCTTCAAATTAATTACTTTTCATGTAAACAGATGGAAGTTTGTTGTCTATCGTTAAGGTTTAAGGAACTTACCAGATTTTTTTTTTTCTAAATATAAAATTCGAAAGAAAGCAGGAAGTCAAGATACCAGCAAAGTTTTTTTCTCCCCGTCTCGTCGGGAACGGTTGTTTTCAATTAGGGTGTTGGCTGTTTCGCTCCAATGTCAGCATTTGGAATGTGATCTCTTGACAACCTTTTGTTCGAGATCAGGAAATTCAGGAACTAGAAGTTCATAAAACTCGAGTCCTTTTGTAATTTTTTTTTCTGTTCGAGTTACAGATTTGAAGTGTTCAGCCTTTTGCAAAAACCGGCATTTTCTGCAATAGTAGGCAAGACGGAAAGAGAGCAAGGTCAAATTTAAAAATTAAACAAAATCGAACACTTTTGAAAATACTTTAATCTTCTTGGTGCCTTTTGAATCGAAATGTATTTTTCTTTGTCCAAGTGCAACCGTAAAATGCAGAATATCAACAAACTTTGATGAATTATGTAAATTGTTTTGCAAGGAATCATTTTTTTAACATTTGATGCAAAGTATTTCTGTAAATGCCCACATTTATAAAGGAAACTTTAAAATCCATAGGCTTGGTTGTTATTGAAGTGAAAGAAAAAACTTGTAAAATATATATTCTGTTAAATAAATACGTTTTATTTTAATAAAAGTTGTACCACTTGATTTTCATTTTTCTATGAAATTTACATTCGCAACAAAGTAGAAATAAATATGTCTTTTACAAGAGATTTACTATGTAATACTTTTGAACAATTCATTGAGAAGTTACTAGTCAATGAGTCTCATTGAGAAGTTGTTAGTCAATAATTCTCTTAAAAACTGATTAGTGGGTTATTACGAAAGAAATAGATGTGAAATAGCACTAGATATACTTTTAAAATAAAACTATTATAGGGAACTGAATAATATTTTAATCAATTGAAAATTAATAAAATTCAAATCTGAAAAATCCTTGTTTAGATTCAAGTTATAAATCAGCAACAAAATTTAACTTTCTGAAAATAGATTGACTTCAAAATTCTCAGTTTTTTTTACCTATTAATAATTTTACTGTGATTAATATCAATGTTGTATCCAGCTTTTAGCTTGAACTTTTTAGAATTTCTCACACACATAAAAAAGCATTCATGAAAGGGATGAAAATTTCATATTCCTAAAATCTATCTTATATTTACTTATAAAACTTGATTGCAAAATCGTATCTTCACATTTTGTTTGCTCAGACTGAATGGGATAAAAGCTGCTTTCAAAAAATATTAATACTACTTCATTTCAGAAATATTATAAAATGCGACTGATTTTAAAAGTCTTAAATTCTTCAAAGAAAAAAAAGAAAGCAGAAGGTTTTGTTTAAAACCCAGGCATGCAAAATTCTCTTTGAACAAATTTGAATGACTTTGAATTCCATATCTCTATATAAGAAGCCTATAGACATATTGCTAGTACATTATCGAAAATTGGTTTTTTCTGATCATATGCTCTAACAATGTAACAGGAAAAATGAAGGACCCCTTTTCGTTATCAATTCCCCCGTTTCTGCCAAATTATGTAATTTTTTTTCATTTAATGAATAATAAATATTTTGATTGCATAAATTCAGCGATGCAAAAAATTTATCAATTCCGAAACAAGTTCTTCGATTAAAGATATTCACCTCCTTATTCAAAAAAAGAATATTTCAGCCATCTGTCAATCAAATGCCCTCTCCTGTGAAAGTATTTTATTATGCAAGGAAAATGAGACTTTACATTTGAAATAAAAAGAACATTACATTTGAAAGAATCATGTTTAAAAAAAGGTAACGCTATATTAATTCATATTTTCGGATGTATTAAAAAAAAACATTTATATTCCAAACTAAAATTGCAAAGGATGCATTAATATTTATAAAAATGCAAAATGCTTAGTCTATTTAAGTTTTTGTTAAAAAAATGTTTCGCTTTCAAAATTAAAATTTCGCAAACTCTATTATTAAAATGATATCGACAGTGAAGATAATTCGACATTCTATTTTTTCTCGATAAATCATTTTCTACTGAATTTTATCCCGACGCAAAACAATGATAAAAAAAACAATATTCCTATTTTTTTAAAAACTAATACCTATTTAAAAGAATTCGAATGAAAAAGAAGAATGAAAAAAGTAAGTCAAAAACTTTGCGAGATATTATCAAATATTTGTATGATCGAAACATTTGAAAGTGTTTCGGAACAGAAGAATCCTTTTCCAGAAAAATTGAATCAACGCTCAAGCTGCCTTATGGGGATTTTAGAAGCAATAATCATGCTACACTCCAAATACCTTATTCATATATATTTAAATAGAAAAGTTGAGATAAAATTGCAATTTTCATATCTCATTTGATTCGTCAGTTATTTTGCTCCAATAAAAAGTAGAATATTTATTTTTTTTATAAAAAGAAATTATAAAATTAAGAACAGTTTCTTTATAATGCAGAACTACTTATTAAGAATTCGAAATAAAGAGAACTTCGCGGGCACGATTGTAAATTTCAGCACACGACATATTTTAATGTCTATTTAGATATCTATAAAATTGTTTTGGTTTATGACTGAAAATTCATATAGATACGAGTTTTAAACCGTCTTGAGGATAAATGTATCTTCTACACTTGAATAAAATATGGAAGTTTCATAAATAAATGTTAGGAATTATTCATCAACCTTTTTCAAATATAAATCAGAAATCCGATCACTCTTCATATATTCTCAATCATGGATCACGCTAACGCCTTTATATCTAATTAGATTATCTCTTCTCTGTTATCTACAGTAGAGATTATCCATCTAATTACATAGGCGTGGATAGGGCGTAATCAAATAGCGTTAGTGGCAGCCAACGATCTATGAAATAAGCTGCTTTAGAGGGGAAACTTAATTTAATAGGGAAAGGGATTTACAGAATTTGATGGAGCTTTCATATATAATCTTGAAAAAAATCGCTTATTATTTTTATTTGTTTATAAATCGAAGTATCAATTTAAAAAAATCCACTCAAAAATTCAAAGTTGCTGAGGTATAAATAATAAAATTTCTAAACAAAGAAAATCCGATTGCGATAAACAAATTCAATAACAAAAATTATCATGATTTATCCATATCAATTTTACTTTCTGGAACCAAACAGCGTTTTTTCTGATTGTTTCGTTACCGCAACTCCACGAAAAGCATTTAGTCAGATTAAAAATTTATGAATAAGGCTCCAAGGAATCTGTATAACTTTAAAACTTACGGCGGAAGATTTAATTTAGAAATAATAACTTATCACAATTTAAAAATATTTATATATAAGTAATAATATAGGTATGTAACCCATCTTCTAAAGTTTTATCCTAATATTCACTTTTTTTGAAGTGGAACAGTAGGAGACAACTAAGAAAAATCAAATAATACACGATAGAACAATAGAAGATACAAAGCTACTAGAGATGTCAGAATTTAATTTTTTAATTTCTGTTTATCTTTCACCTTTTCTGTATAACATCAACTGTAAATATTTGTATATTAAATAAAGTTAAAATAAGTAGGATCACTTTTGGATATAATTAGCTAATTTTTCCTGTAAAAGTACCATACCGACGCCAGCCAGATTGTTTCTTACATTACTTCAGGTGCAATATTTCTATCATTTACAGAGGATGAATATTTGATAAGAAAAACTAGCATTAACCACACATCTCTTCTAGTATCAGAGAGATATACTCAGAAGAAAAGTATTTAAACCCTACTTTTAAAATTAGGAGACTAAAGATGTTATTTATATTGTAAATTCTATTCTGATAAATGATAAATTTCATACAAAGCACATTAAAAGATTATAAAAGTCAACTAAAAACGATAATTTTTATGAAATAAATCTTAAAATTAATTATTATGCTGTTTAATAATATATATGCTCTCTCTGAACATTTTCCAAATACAACCGCGGTGTTTCAAACGCATCAACAAACTTGACAATTCAAGATATTTTTTTTCGAATCCAAAGTGAATGAGCATTTGTTAAGAAACGTTTAATTTCGAATTATGCACTATTGAGAAAAAAGTTAGTTTAATAATTTAATAGAGGTTGCCTACTTTTATATAAAAAAACAGTTTAAACGTTTTAAATTTTCAACGACATTAAATTTATTACTGTTTTCTCACATCTAAAAATAAACATTTTTAATTAAGTATTAAATTAGTTTTTGGCAAACATTTGTAATGCCTAAAAAGAATTGCAACAAGCAGTTTTAAATCACGTCAATTGGGAATCTAATGTTCGTAGTTAGAACCCTCCAGCTTTGAGCTACCGTTTTTTTTTTAAAAAGGAATTCTAAATGTGAACTAAATTATGCATACAATTTCTTTGGTATTACAAGCACTGGGGTTTCCATTAGGGAGACTATTCAGCTGCTTATAAAATTGGTATGTGGATGGATTTTTAAAATATTTGCTTGGTTTCCAGACAAATTTACAAAGAAAAATACAAGTTCTATAAATTATAGAATATTATGATTGTATTTACACTGTCATATGCAAAAGAATAGATTGTTTTATGTTTCACTACATTTACCTACTTACTACAATATTCATAAACACCAAACGCCTCTTGCTAAATATAGTTGTATGCAAAAATAACTAGATCGCATTCACGATTCATGGAAAATAAATAAATTAAAACAAATATATTTTCCTAACATTATTTAAACAAATAATTAGCAAAAAATAAATAAACCTTTTATTAAGCTAAAGGTGCAAGCCAAAATTTATCCATTTATTAAAGAAGGATCTCATAATGCGTGCTGATTAGGATCATAATATGTCTGCCGCTGATTGATTGAAAACTCGTCGTTTGGACAATGTTATATTTTACACAATTTACATGCTTATAGTTATCTAACGATGTCGAAAGGTTCGGCAGTCTTTATTTTTGACATTCAGAAAATCTATGCGTTTAATCTAAAAAATTATTAACGCAATACTGAAGGATTAATTGGCTCTTAATAGTTGAATACGTTATGAAAAAATTTAAGGGAAGTCTCTGGTTTATTAAAAAACAAATGTTAAAAATAAGGCGCTGTATAAAGTACTTGAACGATAATAAAGGTTAAAATAGAAACGAATATATAAATTACCCAAAACGTTCTCGTGAACTTTTGAAATCTCAATTGCTCCAACATTTGGCAGAAAAGTATTAACTAGAGACGAAAAAAAGTGATACAACCCTTCATTATTATCGTGGTTTCGACTACATTCCATTTTTTAACCCATTTATTAGTGGATCTGCGGTTTATGGACGTAGAAAAAAATTCTTGTTCCAAAGAGCAAAAGAAAGCGAAATAAAATTTACAATACTGTAATTATTGAAAGAATGTTCCCTATCAATGTAGCTGAACTTTTAATTCATGGACTTTTCAGTCCGAGAAAGCCTTTGTTGATCAAATCATAAATATTTAAATGAATGAAAAAAACAATAGAAATGCATAGAAATGGAATATTTCTTAACAGAAATAGTTGCTTTAAATATGACAGACCAACGATCTACTCGTATTCAACTTATCGTTATTGTTTGGTTTAGAATCTGTAGATGTGTTTCACTCCAGTCTAGTTTCGCAGCTGCTAATATTTAATACAAAAGGAATATCAGATTGAAAATTCTAGAGTAAGATTAAATTAGTTTTGTCTGTCTCCCAGCAAAGTTTAGGTTTACGATAGGTGTATTCAGTTTCTCGTTCTGATAAGCATCTATAATCAAACACATGCTAGCAATGATATGAATATCTAAAGATTTCTTTCAATTTAAAATTCACTTGAATTTTCAGAATTGTAATGATTAGATATTCTATTTTTTTTTCTTTGCATCTTTTATTTCTTTTAAGTAAATGATTAGCAACTTTTAATTCTTAAAGTTATGTTTTCAAACGCATTTATAAATATTTCCTTCTACTTTATTCAGTTAAATATATTGTGC
Source organism: Argiope argentata (assembly GCA_026289955.1). Taxonomy (NCBI): domain Eukaryota; kingdom Metazoa; phylum Arthropoda; class Arachnida; order Araneae; family Araneidae; genus Argiope; species Argiope argentata. Next base: position 204,367 of record JAOUZG010040590.1, read on the forward strand.
TATTTACATTCCTTCACAGAATAAATTTAACATTCTTTCTGTTGAGAAACAAAATTGACAATTTTCACTGCCTTAAATGATCAAGAATATAAATGTTATTGAATATTAAGAATGCAATCCACTCTAATATTTTAGCAGAGGTACATCAATGGTTTTTGCGACTCCGTCAAATGCAAGAGGGATTTATTTATCACTTTTTTATTATATTAAACTTTTACTATAATAAGGTAAAGTGAATTTCAAGAAAAATTTTCGGCAATATATTCGGTTTTATTGATTTCAGTATATACCAGTCCTAATTTTTTTGCGATCAAATTGATAAATTTAATAAATACTTTATTCATTTTCGTTTCCTTTTCGAATCATATCTTTTAAAAGTAATGACAAATAAAAGCAATTAATCATCGTTCATTAATCTTTTTCTTTATACATCTCCATAAATCATTACCAGAATCAGTTTTTCAGTTTTTATTATTATCACTAGTTGCTATGCAATCCATAAATAAGCTGTCCATAGATACTAAGCATTAAAATAATGTAACTAGCCTTCATAAGTACAGTATTAAATAATACTTATGAGCATTACATAAGAACCTTGCATGATGCAATTTTTGATGCACAACATCTTTATTATAAGTATCTGTGAATGCTTAAGTAATATTTAACATCCATTCGATACTTAACTTTTTAAAAGGGATAAAATGGTTTCGAAGGAAATTGGATGCTCTGGATAATAGTGGATGAAACGAATAAACTCTCAAATTTCGATATTATTCGTAGTATAATATCAATTGATACAATCTCCATCTACTATTGCAATGGGTTCCCGTGCATCAGATTATTATTGGTTATTAAATATTCGTTTTGAATTCAGACGTTATGAAAAACACTCATCTGTGCATTTGTTTAGTTTTCATAATAATATCTATAAAATATGCAATATTAAATTTAAATAAAAAATTTACCGTAAATAATAAAACTGAATAAGAAAGAAATTGTTAGCGATTTTTTTAATACAGAATATTTTTATAACGTGTTATCGATTCTCAGAAATTGCCACAAAAAATCAGTAAATATTAAAGTCTAAAAAAGTACATATGAATAAATTTATTTTTAAAACATAAATTAAAAATTATATAAATTAATTCATATTCAAACTTACTTGATTCTGTCAGACTAAGGAGTCCGGCTAGGAATATTAAAAATAAATGGCTGTACATCGCTTGATCTATGATTTAATCCAAAAGCGATAAAATTAATCAAACTCGCACGTGGATTCTACTCAGAACAATAACATAATACCGTGACCTGCTTCAACAGATGCATCTGAGAGTATAAGAAAGTCCAGAGAAAGTAGTTGTCTAACAAGTATTGGATCACTAGGTGAGTGGCGCGCAAATAAAAGCGCCAAACTTTCTCCTTCTGTCTCTCTCTGTCGCCAGTATCTATTTCAAACCGGGATTTGACGTTTGCAAAAATGAGTTTTCTATTTTCAGTAAATTCTGATTACGGAAAATCGACTTATTAATCAGATGCTCATTTCTAATTTAATCATTTAACTTATATTATACATGATTTAAATTATTAAATATTTAAACTAATAAGTTAAAATTAAATATAGCTATAACAAATATATTTAATAAATTAGTAATTCCACAATGTTTTCGTTGTAAATTCTCGGCTGTGCCTCAGATGTACCCAGGCTCAAAACGCAATTTTCCCCAGGATATCATGTGTGTGAGGCCATTATAGGTGTTCAACGGCGTTTGGAATGTTTGGAAAAGGAAGTGCTTGTCCAGGTATCGATTTTTCCCTTTTACCAATAGCTAAAATTACGAGGTATTTCCAATTTGGCACTCGTTTGACTTCCAAGGAAAATATTGATAAAATAAATTAAACTAATATCGATAAAAAAATAATTGGAATCCACAAACATCACAAGTATTTTAAGGAAGCTGATGGCTGAATTAACATGTCCTCACATTCTCAAAAACTCATTAAAAATTGTTTTATGTATTCTGTCTAATTATATGATAAAAAGGCAGAATAAAGATCAGAAACAGCTCAGTTAAAATAAGTTTCTGCTTTCATGTTTATAAGTATATTTAAATCCTCAGTGTTTGATACTTTTACTGTATAATCAGTTAATTAATACTATAGTTAGCATAATTTGATTATTTAATCAAATTCCCTGATATATCTTATAAACTAGAAAGGTTTCAGAGAAAAAGAAATATTCATAAAAATTTAAAAGTCCAATTTTTGAAGGAATTAAATTGTTCATTTTTCATATAGATGAGGTTGGATTTAGTTCAAGATAAAACACAGCCATTCAGGTTTTAATATGCTGCTTTTCTGCCTAGGAGATTTAATAAGGATTTTAATATCTTGCTCCAAATACGTGGCCCTGGGCGATTTTAATTCCCTAATAAACTAAGCAAAATTGGGTTGCATATCATACTCGCTCGATTTATAGGCTCTAGATATTTAAGTGCTTAACATAATAAGTGCCTCATATTCAAGTCGGTTCCAAGAACATATGATTTGCTCCTTTATATAGTTTTGCTCCTTTAAAAGTAAGAAATACCATTTGATTGTATAATATCTTTGATCCATATATGCTTGGGTAGAATCTTTGGACCGCTTCGGTGAAATGAAGGTAAATGGATATATATCAATTATCATTTTAAGAGCAATTCGTAGATAAATCATTTAGTCGTAAGTGTGTTTTTTCCCGATATTTTTCTATAAAAAATCAGAATATTTTAAATCACTTTATACATACTAAGCTTGCAAATAAATGCATAAATTTTGGCAATAAAATGATTGAATGACGTTAACTGAAAAATTATGGTTAAAAGACTGAGATGCGTTTAATTTTACATTTGATTCCGTGTATTGTTTTTAATTCTAACTGATTATATATATATATATATATATATATATATATAACGAAGTCCCTGAATAAAGAACTCGTGATAATGAAAAAATTTGACACCTTCCGCTAGTTTAAAAAGACTTTGGAGCGCATAGATTGCATTTGATGTGAAATATTAATAAACTCCATAGGAGTAAGTGACCATCCTGGAGTCTTTTCAGAAGAAATTGGTCCATATTTGTGTCTCATTTGAGAGAAAGCCAGAAAAGTCTCCATCAGCAAATGGGTCGCAGCGAGAAATCATTGCTAAACTTTAGATTTGTCTACCAGTTTTTTCAATGATGTTGCATAAAAGCAGATCCAGAGCCCATAACTTTCTTCCACCGATTTATATTCTTCAACTATATTGAACCTAGAAGGTCACTGACGAATTCTAATTCCATGGTGGGGATGGAATGTATGTTAATACCATAGGGGGGGGGGCTCTGTATTTTTTCTGCCCGTTCCCAATTACCGAAAGGGTTGCTTCAAAATTGAATACGAAATTTTTAAAAAAGGACCGAAACCCATTATTTTCCAAAGGTTTTTGACTATTCTTAATGTTTTCTGCTTTCAATATTCAATTCGATGTGCAATCGTAAAAATGATTATTGTATCCAAAATGCAATTATTTAAAAAGAAATCAGAGAGGCCCACTCTAATTTATCACATCGGATAACAGATGTTAAAAAAACTGCATAATTTTTATTAATTTTCTAAAAACGACTTGCAGAATTCTATTTCAGTCATAATCATTTCTGGTTTGAATTACAATGAAATAATTACTTTAGAAAATCTTTTAAATGCTTATGAATATTTAAAAAATGTTTGCTTTAAGTCTTTACACTTCGATGCACTTAAATGACCTTTAATGGATGCATGTATATACGTTTAGTGTTAAACAATTGTGTCAAATTAAAATACTTCGTCACCTCAGCTGAGCGCATTAAAAGCTTCATGTTACAAAATATGACATCATGAACGTAATAGTTCTTTGTTTTGATTCAAAAACTGATTGATTCAGTAAATAAAGTAACATGAAAAAATGATCTTGGGAAATTTAAAATCAAATAGTGCTCATGTTTTTATTATACATATTTATTTAACCTACTTCATGCTTGTAAAGATGAAAATTTGTAATCAATTTTTCACTAGACATCGGAGTATCGTCGCTGACATTATATTATTTTATAACTTTTAATTAATTATGAATTACCCGCTTTATTTAATTAAACTTTTATTCACCACTAATGACACCATTTGCTAATGGATTGGTGCAATTTCAGATGTGATAATATTGAATGATAATGGATTATAAATTAAAAACTAATTAAAATAAATCCGAAGCTTTAGTAAATTTTAAAAATGTGTTTTTAGAAACTGTTTTTTATTTAATTTAAATACTGTTTGCGTTTTCTATCGAAGAAAACCTAACATTGCCGTATTTATGAAATAGAAAAAAAACCCATTCAAATGTAGGTATTTAATCATTTAAAAGATTACAGGAATATTTTGCTTAGGACACACTGAAAACGAGAAAGAAAACGTTGATTTTTATGCCCAGATTCAAAACTAAGAATTCAACTATGGCTGTAATTCTCAGAAGAAAAAAGGAAAAAATTATCGCAATGGAAATTTTTTAAAAAAATTTCTAATTTTTAAATAATATAAAGTAGATTTTTCTAAAAGCTGTATGTAATAAATTCTTACTGCATTAATGAATTTATTTTCAAATAAATTATGAATACTTTAATAAAAATCTGCGTTTCCGAAAATTGATTTATAAATATGAATAGAATCAGTTTTAGGAATTAAATCATATCATTTATGTGTTGGAAGAAGGAACTTTATATTTTTGCTTATATTTCTTTAATATTATTTGATGTTCAGATAGAATTACTTAAGTACACATTAAATTTAACGGTCAATAAAATTATTAGGATTTTTTTTTGCTTTTATCTTAAGATGACACTAAATCAATTGGGGTTTAAAACAAGTAAGATTTCAGATATATAGGAGCTATTTAAAGTCTCTGAATTCAAAGGACAATAAAGAAGGATCAAGTTTTTTTTAGACCGATTCTAGGTAAAAGAAGAAGAAAAACTATTAATGTCGCAAGTAACCAGAATATTATTTAAAACTTACTGCCTGATTAATGCAGCGGATTTTAACAATTGCAAATCACGCATTATTTATGATTGATTTTTTTCCCCCAGTTGATTAGTTGAGAAAAGCATATTTAACGTAATTTTTGTCTTACAGTTTCGTTTTTCCTGAATTTGAAACTATAAGTTGCGTTTAAAGGTTTTTTTAAAAAAAATATTGATTTTGTTATTTAAAATAATATATTTATTAATTGTTTTAAATCAATTTTATTTACTTTTCATTTTTTCTTTAATTAATAAAGTTTTATGATTTAAGTTGATTGGCAAACACATTTCCTTGATAGTTCATTCTTGAGTATTCAAAACGGATTTATGCAAAATAACTGATGAAAAAATAATTTATACTGATAAAATGTAGGTTTAATCTTACACTTCAGGATATTTCCTTTTTCAGCCAAAATTATTTAAAGGGACATAAAATGTGTTAAGAGAGGAAAAAATATTGGAACTTAACTGACATTTTTAATTGAACTTAATGAGCTAAAAATCTTTAACTATTTAATTGAAAATTTATTTCAGATCCATAAAAATCTTTAACTTAAAAACAAAATTAAAATGTAATTTTGTTGCCTAATCATTAAATGATTCCGAGAAGCTTTAAAAATAGCAAAAATTAAGTATAAATATGCATACCTGCGGAATGTAAGGTTGATTTAGTTTCTTGGTGATTACATAAGGATAATCAAAGCGTTTTCTGAAACCTTAAATCAATTCGTTACTTGAAAAGTAATCTAGTAAATACTATAAACAACTTTATGCATTTTTAATATTTCCTTTTTCTAAGCTTATCAATACACTTATTTTAAATTTTCAACGTAATTATTCTTCAATATTCTTTCACTTAAATATCTTAAGTAAATAATGAATTTTACATGCAATTTATAATACATATCCTTTGTTAATTGAAAACTGTAATTCGCATTTGCTGACTTTTATACGTGAAATTAATTTTGAGCAATTTAATAATTAATTAATAAAATGCTTGAGGCAATTTTTATTTGGAGCAGGGAGTTCTTAATAATAAAGAATCTTTGATCAAACAATTTCTGAATCAAACCAAGCTTTAATTATCAGGATAAAAAATTAAATTATTTTTCTGTGTTTCTTTAATTTGTGTTTATTATTTACACGACAGGCTAAAAAATTTAATAGACTGCAATATGGAAATAAAGTATAACTTTAAACTTCTCAGCTTCAAATTTATAACCACATATTACCAGCTTAGCATCTTCTTTTGATATGAACTGTTGCCCTTTTCTTTCATAACAATGCTTAAAAAAATTATGTCGAATCGTGTTCCATCTGTATGTCATTTATTTTGGACTGTATGAAAAAGATGTATAGAGGTTATCAACAGCTACAACTCATCCGTGAATCAGACTTCTAGGTATGCCTTTGCTATTTAAAGCACTCCAAAAATCTTGCTTAGCATTCTGTAGAATATGGATTACAATAACCTGCTTTACATGAGTTATATCATTCTCGTTCTTCACCTTCCCAGCTGATTCATTTCTGTTTCCTACTTTGGGAATTCAAGAAGAAACCTCGATATCAGTAATTAGTTGGTTTAAAGTAAATGATAATTGCCTTCAATGGCATTTGGTATTAAAAGGCTTGCAGAATTATTATTGTGTATGTTGATAGTAATGCTTTTTGAGTTTTAATTTTTTATTCTCATCAAGTTTCTAAATATTTTATCTCTCTAATATTTTAAACATACTTTACTGCTTCACCAGGTACAATGAGTGATAATCGAAAAAGAATATTTTTTCGTAATAAAGACATATATCATTAATTATAATAAATAAATTGAATAGATATTCGTATCTTATATAGTTTATTGAAACTGTGAAATTGAATAGTTCTATATGGATTTTAGCCAAAAACACGGAAGGAAAACATAGTTTTCATCAAAACTTTTTAAGTATACTTGTTTTGATTGATAATTCAGTAGAAGACATCTAAAAAAGTTTATTAAAGGCTAGAAATATGTTTTTTTTAATTGCATCTTGACCCAATGTTATAAAACGTAGCATAAAAAAATTCATTTTCAAATCGTAACTGTGAACTGGTTTTCAGAAATAAAATTTTTCGATTTCATAATGTTAAGCACTTATTCTTTTTATGAGAAAATTCGCAAAACTTTTTTTTTCGTAAGTTCAGCTTCGTTTCCCAACGAATTAATTTTTATTTCGAATCGAACCTTTCTATTTTGGTTTTCAATCAGATGAATTCTTTAATGTCAAGAACCGTACTCAGTTATTCCTTTGTCCGACTACTGGTCTGATGAAAGTAAAACAATATCTTTTCTTCCCCGGTTTTCTGTGCTACATCGATATAGACCACGATAAAAAATGAAATTGTAGGTGGCTGGCGCCCCATTCGTGTCTATGACTAAGTTGGCGCTAAGGCGTAGGAATGAGGTCAATGGAATAACCCGAGTTACCGGTTACTTAGACAAGTACTGCCGCTTTTAGATTTCAGTCACTTGGTGTCTGAAGCACGAGAATCTGTCAAAGGGGCAACCACTTGAAGTTCAAAGGTTATTAACACGGGATTATTTCTATTTGTATACCAAAATCATGTCCGGAAAGTAACGGAACCATATTTCAAACACTTTTAAGTACTTTTTAAATATAGAATACAATTTTAACAGTTTCATTTTAAAGGACCTAAACGTTGCTAAGAATATTTTTTAAAGGGAAGTTTACCTTATTTTCAAAAGACCATAATTGTTTTATTGAGAGTACTGCGTAGCTACCAAATAATATTTAAAGTATATTATTAATTTTATCAGGATAAAGAAATGATTTTTTACCGTTATGATTAATTGCAGATTGAGCATATTTTTAACCATGAAACGAGTCATTTGCATTTTATTTTACTAACATGGGGCTTTCTTTCTGAAAATTGAATTTTTAGACGGTTAACTATCTATGCATGTCTTATTTAAGCTATATTCTTCATTTTCATATGTAACTTCTATATCGTTTCAGAAGCAAGCAGTTACTTTCATGTTAAATGAGAAAAATAAGGCCCGCATTTTTAATTATGAAACTATTATATTTATTTCTTTTTTCTTTTTCATTTTAAACAAGGCGAAGATGTTACTCTATCCGAGTATTTCACATTTAAGTGGATTTGTATAATGTCTTAAATGAAATCAATATATTATATATAAATTTTCGATCAGTTCATAATTATATAATAATAAGGTACAGAAAGATTAGCAGATCCTCCGAAAGAAGTATTTTTTCAGGTGGGACTTTCAAATTATTTCATTTAATTTTTGCTGACATGAAATGAAGTTGAGATATTTTTAGCTTATTTAAGTTTTGAAACAAAATAAGCGATAATAATTCTTGTGTGCTTAACGTTTGGTCACCTTATTTTGAGAAACATTTGTTTTCTTAAAACTTCCTCCAATAATTTCTCTAAAAGTTGATTAATACAATGAATAAATGCTAAAAACATCAATTCCTGACGAAATAATAAGCTTCAAATGGAGGAAATGTAATTGATGTTCTATCCCACATTATTTTCGGTAAAATTTTGTAAGCAGATCAGTTTACAAATCGTAATTTAATATGTAATTTATCGTCATTTTCTGAAATCTACGAATTTAAAAGGAGTAATAAGTAAGTTTCCATGGTTGTTGGATGCTGCTATGTACTTTCTCAGCTATCGATAGTTACTTATCTATAAGGAAAGGTTTAATTTGAAGTAGGAGAGATATCAAGTTCGTGCACTGTTTCAAATGCTTTTAAGTACTTTCTAAATGTGGAGTAGAGTTTTAACGGATTCATTTCATAGAAGACCCAGAGATTTTTGAAATCGCAAACCGAATCAGAAAATCGTTGAAAATATGGACATTGTACTTTTTTTCTCCTTAAAAAAATATCCACAGGTCAATTCCCTGTCATCAGCATTAATTTACACATGAACGTCTTACTTGGCGGTTTGTGACTTATTTCATACAGCAAAAAAGATATCGTACGTCGTGTGCATTATTTTATTAACATTAAAAAATATTTAAAATAAAACTAATCTTTTAAAACTGCAAAACATAGGTAAAGTTATTAAAATAAAGTTACGTTTCTTTTTTAAAGCAAGAAAGATCTAAAAAAAATGTAGCTTTAAATCACAGGTACTATGTACATGTATTATTTGAACAAACTAGAAACACATATTAGAATAATTGATGCCTTAACGCATGTTTTTACAATCAGACCAAGAAACTGAAGGAATTCCAATACATTAAATAGGATTTCTAAAAATTTATGAATATTTTTAGGACAAAGGGCGTTTATTTTCCTATTAATTTATTTCTGAGGAGCTCCTATTATAAATATTACCAAGATTTTTGTACAAAAGTTTGGTGATTCCTACCAAGAAATTCGGCGTATAGAAATTTTCAAGTACAGAAATGCATACAGTAAAAATGTCAACATTTCATTTTCTTACTAAAAAAAATTGTGTGAAATTAATTTTTTAAGAATTAAGAAGACTTAGTAAGAATTAAGCTATCAAAGAAATTTATTCCTTAAAAGTTTAAATAACGGAAATAAAGGCTTTTCAATTATTTTGAATAATTATTTGTTGAAATCTCACTTTTTTAAACAGGTGTATATTTTTCATTCCTGTTTCTACGTTATTATTATTAACTAAAATCTTTCTAAACGGAAAGTTTAGAAGTCATACTCACCTCAAAAATTGTAAAAATATGCTGAATTTAAAACAATATCTCTCTGAGCTAGGAAAGGAATTAGTAGAACAGACGTTAAAATTAGCGAATGATTCTCTGGCATATGTTTCTCGCTCCTTTTTAAACAACTTCGAGTCTTTTGAAAATTCTTATTACAGTCATAAAAATTGGAGAGATTTTTTAAAAATTTAATTTGTATTCTTCCTCGTGAAAGAAATCAATGATTGCTTTATGATTTAATTAAATATGCATAGTTGTTTATACGAAAATTTTGATTCGACATAAAAGAATTTTCTATTGAAAATTTAAAATTCTTGAAAAATTAATATTGTGGAGTTCCACTGTATTATTAAAAATTAAAAGGGAGAATGCATTTAGATTTAAATGAAATAATACATTATTTGAGTATACTTAAAATTTGAAATACTTATTATGAATTAAATTTCGCCGATCATTTAATTAATCTTAGAGTTTTTTAGGAGCTTAATATTTTTAACCCGCCAATAAAGTTTTCAGATTTGTAGACTCTTATTAGATGATGAAACTTTGAAATAAAAACTACGGCAACGTGATTTAAACAGATTATCATGATTAAATGACAACTTCTTCACAGTTCTTTGGAAAAAAATTTAAGAAACACAGTATTGCTTTTTTCCCCTAACTCCTGCTCAAAATGTCACATTTTTAGACAAAGACATAAAAAAAATCTTTCAAAGCATGCGTACATATTCAAAATTTTAGTTAAATTTCTTCATTGCTTGAGTAACGCATTCATAAATTTTTATGCGAAAGAAAAAATCGATCTTCTAAGAGGACTAAAAGATATTTATTTACAATAACTGATTTCTAAACTAGAAGCAGAAGACTTGACTAAAGATATTCATCCAAAGAATTCAAGCATGTGAGACGTGTTTGATATGCCTTGATTGTAAGAATGATTATATGGATTTAGGCATTCATCAGTTTCATTCATTTCAAGTATGAACACTAACGGTGGGTTTTCGAAATTTATTTCATTTTAAAGTGCTTTTGGGGGGTTTTTTCCTTCATGATTGATATTTTTCATAACCCTTTATAATTGTTAATTTTAAGAAGTATTTTTCATACAAGCCCTTATTATTTCAATTTTAAATTTTATATTACAATAAATATTTTCTATAGAAAATGTAAATAACAGTTATTTTTAAAGGAATGGTGTAATAAACTATGTCACTGCAATAATTACTATATTTTAGTATTTTTTAGCATGCCATAATCAGGTCACGAGACCACCCTAATTAGTTATTAGTTATTTCGAATGCTGAATTGCTGAGAAAAAGAAGAAGAAATTTAAATACTTTCAGTTCATGGGAAAAAGACTTTCTCCGACATATTAAAAAAAATGGATTGTGGCTTTAATCTGTAATGGGCATCTGAAAAGATCTAATAGTCTAATTGATCCCATTATCTATTGGTGTAACTCTGAATGGAAAGCTTTTTGAAGGGAAATTCATTTTGAAAGGCGGATAGAACCAGATATCATATAATGAAATACGGTTAGCTTTCCATCATCTATCAGATACAACATTTAATTGGCTTCTATCAAATCGAGAAAAACTGCTTTTTCGGCATCACTAAATCTTTTACAAGGACAATTCTGAATAGTTAAAACGTTAAATAAAAAATAATCGGTAAAGAAACACAAATTAATAATTTTCTGATATTTCTTTTTAAATTTATTCTGCTTTTTATGTGCTTTTAAAGCTTTTTCATTCAAGTTTCACCCGGTAAAATACCCCGAGTCCGGATTAATGAACAAAAGGTAAATAAATAAATAATAAAATAAAATGGAAGCCAGCGTGTATTTTCATACGGAAGTAAACAAGAGTTTCCGTTCATTTAAATACCATTAGTATGTATAATTGCAATACAATACTTCAAAGCAAGATTTATTTTTCAATACCTACTATTAGCTCATATATATTAGGGAGAGTGATATATATAATATCTTGTTCAAATTTTCAATCGTTAATAAAATACTTTCTGTTCATCCAATCAAGTTCAAATAATTTTTTTAAAACTTGAAGTGGATAACATTTGATGTTAATACAGTTTTTTCAGACATTAATTCATTAATTTTTTATTTATTAATTAAAATCTAACTGTATCGTCAAATATCTTCATTTCCCCGCCACCAAATAAGTAACGAATTCATTTTGTTTTTTCCACACTAATGGGGTTAGGCATAACATGTTTTCGACTGATCATTTTAAGCGATTCTGCTTATTTTCATAATGTTTGATGCATTTAAAATTAAACATTGCTAATTAATAAATTTTTCTGATTAATTTTAAAATACTTCCGAATTAAAATAATACAGAATAAAGACAATTAAATGTTTCTAATCTGTATTGCGTTATCCCCATCTGATGTAGAAAATTCACTCATTTTGCCCCAATTGGCTTTGAATCCTCAATTGACGCTGAAAAATTCAGTGCTAGTATAATTTTTTGATCAATTATTTATAGTAACGGTAATTGTTAGGCCTGGATAATCTGGTAGGTAGGACGTTGAATTCGTATTCGTTGGGCAGCGAGTTCGAACACCTTATATAGAAAGGAGAATGGAAAATTGATTAAAAAAATTCCCTTTTTATTTTGCCGCTTAATATTACGAATATACATATTATATACATATTAATATTAATTATGATTATTTAATATAAAGTAACTAAAATAAGAATTTTCTGTGTTAACCTAAGTAGAAATTGATTTTAATTTTTTTTTATATTACGTGCTGAATTTATATTTATTGATTAATATAACAGAATCTCTGATTGTGAATCTTTTCACAAGTCCATGCATCGTGTACATGGTTCTGCTTAAAAACTTGACTCGTAGTTTAATAAACTCTGCTTTTTCTTTATGTAAATCATAATTAATAAAAATTAACATAAAACAAAGAATTACTTCCTCACTTTTTGTTTTTTGAAATGTAGGTATATGTTTGCCTTAGTGATGGATAACTGTACAGAAACAAATCAGTGCTTAACATAAATTATGCTCTTAACTATAAAGTACCCTAGAGAAAAAGTATATCAAAATCAATCTCATTCCGAATTTACACTACTGTTGCTCACAGGAAGTTGTCCTGGAAGTGTCACATGATCACTGATTACTCACAGGAAGCTGTTGTCCCGATATGAACAACTTCCGACAGCTGCGATCAGAAGATCAACAAAATATCAAAAAACGGTGCTTAGATTGTCCAAAATTCTTGTTCGAATTCAACATCCAACTTCCTAACTAAAAAAAAAAAAAAAAATTACGCGCTCTCGAAATCTTATGGATTATGGCTGCCTTTTCTCCTCAGTTGCACACTTACATTTACGGTATTTGTTTCAAGGTAATTTTCCAAGTGAAAAGTTTTGTTCGCCTTTAACTTTGTATATTGTCTTTTGCACAATACTATTATTCCACCTTACAGTGACAAATGGTTTCTATCATTATAAAGAGTTGATATAAATTTTTCAACAACTTTAATAGAGAAGTTATATGAATTTTACAAGCATGCGGAAAAGCAAAAAAATAAATTTATTGATACAAAGTAAAATGCATAGTTAGGGAACTTGATATTTCTAAAAGTATTCAAAATTTAATCCTGCTATAAAATTTGTTTTCTAATATTTATATTTGACTATAAAAGTGCACTCCATCTACAAAAGTGTTTACTGAATTTTAGGCTCAGTAACATTACTCACTTACAAAGCTTTGATGAAATTCAGACTTCCTTTGCACAACCATTGTGTGTCAGGTTGATTGTGCTTCAATGAATATTTATTAATCTTTTAAGGTTTTCTGCATACGATTCACAAAGTAATTCTTTTGGAGTTATTTATTATTGAAACCATTTTCAAATTTTCCATTGCCTCTTTTTAAAACTCAGTTAATGAACTGAAGACTTAGCGCGTGATGCAAACTGGTGTAAATTTTAGGAGGAAACAATAGAATGATTCATAGAGAAATTTATTCCAACTATAATCTCTCTGCATTATATTGAAAAATGATTGAGGTAAAATGAATGCGATATAAGATAATGTAGAGAATTTGAATTTTAGTGTTTAAGCATCATAAATATTAAAACAAAACGGCTTTTACATGATAATTTCTTTCCGGTTTTCTCAGAATGCACAGAGCTCCCTCTCTGTATCTCAGTGCTCCCTCTCTGTATGTAAAGTATTTCAAATTTAATAAATAATGTACTTATATCCTTCATAATTCTTAATTTTTTAAAATATAAAACAAAGCAAAATCATTAGGAATATGAATAAATTTAAATTTTTAATGAAGATATTTCATTAAAAGAAGTCTATGAAAATCAAAGAAAAAGTCTATGAAAATCAACAAATAAAAAGTATTAAAAAATAGATTGCCATTTTCGGCAGAATTTACTTCCTAATATATCAAAAGAAAAATAATAAGATAAATCATGCATGAGTGTGTATCTTCCTTTTTACAAAAACATATATTAATGTAGAATTCAGCCGAAATAAGTTAAACAACCGTATTTCTTCTTGTATGCGACATGGAAACCCTACATCCATCACGTAAGAAGTTAAGATGCCATCTCTCACATAAGAAGATTAGAATCCCTACAAAGATAAAACCGTTTAAGTGTTCAAATGGCACTGCTGCCATTCACATATGATTGATGAAAACTGATTTAGTACAACAATTCTTTCTAAACTTATCACAAAATCAATAAGCAATATAATATTCACTTAGATTTCAGCCAAAAAAATTTAATAAATTCTAAAATAATGTCCATTCTTGCGAAAAAGTATGCTTTATTAAAGTGACATATTTTGTTTTCGATATTTGAAATTGTTTCTCATAGGGGAACTCAGTTGATAAAGAGCTTCACTTTTCAGTAATACAAATCAACAGAATTTTTTCACATAGGTGATAAAATAATTTTATCAGAATTTTTTTTACTAAAACGTACGATAAAAGAAATAATATGAAATTGAATATTTATCCAACAGAAGGCAAGCAATTAAAAATGTCTTCAATAGTTATTTCAGTGTTACGTCAAAAATATCACAATCTAAATATTTGCATTTAATTTCTTTTGTAATTCCTCCTTTTGATATATTTTCAACCAAAGAAAAAAAAAGTTCCAAAATCCCCTTCCGAATGTGTGATGACATTCTTCACATACATTTAGTAGCAAAGTATAATCAGAAATAAAATAAAATTCTTTAAAAAATTCTATACCAAAGTATTTCAGAATGTAGCTAACGTATAAATTGTCTCTAACTTTGGAATTAACGAGCTCACTTATTAAACTCCATTTATCTAAATCAGGGTGTTTTGAATTGTCGTGTTTACGAAAGGATCGCTTAATTTCAAACCCACGTCAGAATTTATTCCAGGAAACCGTTATCGATCGTTTTGGGTTCACTCAGAAAGGGAGAATCTTTGATACCTGTTACGCTAAAAATAGTTTTCTGTTCTCTTTCTGTTCTTTTGTTGACATATTATTCTGATTAAATAAAAGATCATCATTGTATTAATGTAATGTAAACCAAATATATAATTAATCTGACTTTTTTATTTTTAAAACATTTTTAGATCTGTTAAATTTAATAACAAAAATTACTCAAATAATATTTCTATGTTTTTGATGTATTAATCCAGAAAGTCAGAATTTCATTTCGTCAGTTTTTCTTTCCTCTATTAAGCCTTGACCCATTAATTTACTTAACTTCCTAACTAGATTATAGGTTATATTTGGGGCATTTATTATTATTTTAATTCCAACAATACATTTATTATTATTTTTATTATTTTATTAATTTATTATTATTTTAATTCCAACAATA
>JAOUZG010040590.1:229169-294556 GCA_026289955.1 Argiope argentata
GTGTGTGTGTGTGTGTGTGTGTGTGTGTGTGTGTGTGTGTGTGTGTGAGAGAGAGAGAGAGAGAGAGAGAGGGGGATAAACGGTTGCCTGTAGAGAAGTTACCCACCCTCCATTACCTTCTTCTTCAACCGCCTCTCGATATGGTAACTTTAAAGTACATTGAAAGAAATTTATTAACATGTAATAATGCTCTAAAAATTCAGAACAGCAAAAACAAATATCCCGGCGATTTCTATACTTTTAATAAAGAATAAATTCTGACGCACTGATTCCTTGAACCTTTTTACATCCGAGGAAGAACACTGTAATTGAAATACTTTATTTCTTTAAAGCACAGCCTTAGTTAGAATAAAAATTTCATTTCATTTTTTTTCTCTCACCGGGGAATGAATACTACTCTATTTCAAAGTAATATTCATCATCATTAATTCTTAGATATTAAGAAAAATCAGAAATGTAAATCAGACTAGATAACGGAATCACTTCTTTTTCCTACAGGAAATAAATTAGAATAACGATAGTTTTTCAAAAAACAGTATGATATTTGTCTTACATTTACTAAAAAAAAATTAAGTACTAACTTATACTCTCGAATACCTAACTTATTTACTCTCAAAAATATTAACATTATTGCAAATTAATAAAATAGCAAGCCACTTGTAAGCACTGGCGAGAAGAGTCTAAAAACATTAAGACTCCAAACATTTAAATGTATTTTGTGTTTTGATTCTTAAAACTTATATTTTTATATAGCGTTCTCGTCGTGATTTTAGATAGAAATTACTTAATTACAGAGTTTTTTAAAATTTAAAATAATTCAGAAAAAATTATTTTTTTACATTATCTTTACATTTATGCTTTTAATTATAATATATTTATCAAAAATAAAATGTAAAGAAATAATTGAAAAGTATTATTTCACATTTCCAATACCTAGATAAAATGATTATACATCTTTGGTGTAAAAAACATTATTGTGAAATTATATTTGTTACTAGCTCCATTCCGGCTCTCCACTCCCCGATTTTTCTTAACAAACTACCTATATTAAATTTTTTTTATATAAAGCAGCTTGATTTATTATTACATTGCTGGATAAAATCATTGATGATTTTTAAAGCCATATTACAGAAAATCAGAAATTCCTCATGCATTACTTCATTAATTTTAGTAATCAATCAATCGCCCACTTTACTATGAGGAAGAAAAAACTAATTCCAAAATTTTCTAATTACATTTTTCGATTCACATTCATGATTATCTTTTTACCCACTCCATGTTTGTCTCATTTCTATACAATTGAATACTTTGAATGATCAACCGTTGTGGTTTGAAATTAGTTAAGTTACAGAGCACTCCGAGAGCTCATTGTTGTAGTATGAGTTATGTTATCATGCATGAGAAGATAAATTTCTACAAATTAATCACTTATTTCAAATAACAAGATGTAGCAAACTTTTACGAGTACCAATGTTCTAGAAATACCTTTGACTTGACGTCTTAGATAAGTAAATTTATTTCAAATTTTTGTTGTTGTAAATACTATAAATAAAACTTCTTTAGACGCTGGAATCAATTATATTTAAAATATTTTAGTTCTTATGCTAATGAAATATCAGAACTTAGTAAATACTTGAGATTTCGTGACTTATACTTAATTTTTTCTGAATGGCATTTCCTTTAGAAAATGTTATACATTGTTTCTCAAAGAAATAGGCAAAGAATTAAAGTTGGCAGATAAGGAATCACAATTTTACTATTAACCAATTTAATATTTTAGTACACATTCATGTTTTTTGTCACTTTTTCACATTTATTATTTGGAGAAAGCAGA
Organism: Argiope argentata; assembly: GCA_026289955.1. Taxonomy (NCBI): domain Eukaryota; kingdom Metazoa; phylum Arthropoda; class Arachnida; order Araneae; family Araneidae; genus Argiope; species Argiope argentata. Next base: position 231,004 of record JAOUZG010040590.1, read on the forward strand.
CGCAGCGGCAGAGGTTACCGACGGAGAGAGCAAGATAAATCAGACAGAAGGGCAGGCACAATTTTTTAAATTTGATTTCAAAATAATTAACTCATAATTATTAATTTTACATTTAATTTAAGGAAATTAAATATTATTTAGCATTTTTTATTCAGATGCTGAACTTTTCTCCCATAGTTAAAAATGTGCAAAGATATTTGAAAAAAAATCCGATTTTCTTTTGCTGACTATCAAACTATTTTCAATGTTTTTATGAAACTTTTGAGATTTAATTGCACTGAGATCTAACTCTAGAAGAAATATGGTTATACTTCATTCTAGATCGTCGTATATACAGTGGGTAAAAAACGTTTTCATACACAGCTACAGCTCTTCGATGAGGAGTCTCCAGTTCCATGCAGTCCGAGAGAAATTTTTAGTCGTTCCGAAGGAGTCTCATGACCTCTCAAGAGACAAGATCTTTACAGCGTGATGAAAGCGGAATCGAAAATTTGTGTGGAAGCATTAACGGTAAACTAAGTTTAAGTGGTAAGACATTTAGCTAGAATTTTGTTTACTTAGTGTTATGAGATGTAGAAACAAGTGGATACCTGCCAATAATGATATATTATTCATCGTTAATGTATAAAAGTTGTGTACATCTACATTTAATCCCATTTTAAAGTAAACCGCTTTTAAAGTTAAATGGATCGCATATTTCAGAACTCCTAGATGCAACACATAAACGGCATTTCCGAACTGCGAAAAGGTACATGTTTTGATGAGTTTGCGATATGATTGCAATAATTACATGCAGTTGCAGTTTATAGATTTTTCTGTACGCACATCTTTAAATGTTAGCAACATTTGTTCTAGTTCTTAAACTTCTGTATGAAATCTTTGCAGCTTTCATAATAAGTATAATACTAGTTTCATTCTTTTATCGATCTCCATTGCGGAGTTATTTAATTTGAAAATGGAGTCCTCTGTGGGACACCTTATACCCACTTACTTGAGAATAAATGAAACTATTTTTCTTTATTGTATTAGAGAAATACATTAATAGGAAAGAAATTTATGAATTATGCCAAAAGAAACATGCCATGCTATGTGATTTTGGAGGAGAATGGAGGAAAACATTTGATAGAAGCAGTGACAGATGAAAACTAAAATACAAAACGATTACCAGATTATTATGTATTTCAAACAACTAGTTTCTTGGAAATGGAACATAAAACTAAAATGCCAGAAGGAAGTTGTTCTTAACCATTTCAATACTTAAAACTATTTCCAGCAAGGAATGATAATCCACTTAATTAATATTTCATATTTGATGATAAGCAATCGGATATTCTATGCGCATGTAATGGATTGCTATTTATAATGTAGAATCATTTGGAAAGAAAATATTGACTAACCCCTTTTCTTTCCTCCTCTAATTGGTTTTTATGAAACTTCTTTTACACCATTCTTTTTTCTCCTTCTTACACTTAAATCCGTTAAAAGAAATTATTGTCAAATCAAATTCAAAATAATTATTGAAATTTTTCAGTAAAGGAGTCAATAACTCTTCTTGAATTATTACTTGAATCCTTTAAGTTTAATAATAATAATAATAAATAGTCTTCTTTTAGAAAAGAATATTTACTAAAAGGCTGGTACAACTTGTCCATTTGCTTATAATAATCCCCTGAAAAAATACAATACTAGATACATTTGAAACATGTTTTGAAACCTTTCCCTATTAACGCAAGAAACTACACATCTGCACAATATTCTCCATCTGACATCGAGTATATTGTGAAAATACTGCAGAAACATTACAGAGCATCTTGTATTTACAGAGTAAGCTTATATACACTTATAAATATTAATAAATATCATAAGCAGATAAAGTACTGAATAAAATGTAAGTTCTTTTTTTTTAAAAGCAGCTTTTTAATAAATTTTGTTTGTTTCATAAGTCAGTCTTCGAATTAGTATTATTTACTAATCCCGAAGAGTCTAAGAAAAACGGGAGTCTGCCGAAGTTTTAAGGACCATATTTGATACGAAATGCCTTATTATATAAGGATACTTTGAGATGGTTCTGTATAATTTTCTCTCCCACTTTTTCTTGATTGAAGAAAATTTCAGAAGGTTGGGTTCTATGAATTTCTTTTTGTTGTATATTATTAGTATATTGACACTAGACTTATCGAAATTTTGCCAATATATCAATCTGGCAAAATTACAATGTGTAAATTTCAATGCAAAATTACAATGTGTAAATAATCACTTAACTTGTTCTTTAATTTTTGCATTACAGGGACCTCTTTCCCTCTAATTTGTTAGAAATGGGAAAGAAAGCAATTCTACTGACATTTGCCAAATAATGGATGTTGCCTTTTCCCCCATCGTAACTACATTTATTTGAAATGCGTGAATAGTAGTCTTCCTAAATTCCAAACAGAGACACTATAATATCGGTATCGGTAAAATATATTACTGACATTTTTAAAAACAGCAAATAACTAATATTTCTTCTATTAAAAATTTATTGTATTCTATCCGTAGTATTACAATTGGAAGAACACCGTGGATTCAAATCATGCTTCTTTACTTATAATAAATATGTGTATGTGTGCATGAGTCCGATGCCCTACATGCCAGATCGTTTGACATTGAGGTACCATACCTGACACATACATACTTTAGAAGGTGAGAATGTACACCTCAGAAATGTTTAAAAAAATGTTAATCAAAAATTAAACTACATTTTGGGGTTTTCCCATGACAACTGTTAAGGTCACTACAATGCAAAAATGATTTTTACAGCATTTTAAAATGCAAAAAGTTATATTTTCAATTATACCAATTTTCTGCCATGTAATTCTTTCTATTTTTAACTAATTTTTAAACATTTTAAGCACATTTTAAAAGAAAATATTTCATAGTCGTAGTGAAACACACCCATTCACATTGTTACTGTTAATATTTCATCATATCTTTTTTCCACTATTGTGATAAAGATTTGAAGTTCCGGCTTCTATTTCCGTGTTGGATAGGTTTCAGTATAAGGCATGCTTTTCATAAGTTTTTTGATATTTTGTTGTACTTAAAATGAAGTTTTAAGGGGAAAAGGGGGATTTTGAAGAACCTCCTTTTAAAACATTGCTGCATTTTGATGTGATATAATCAGATGCGTAAAGATGTAGACAAAAAAAAATTAGGGAAATAAAAAGCTCAATAAACAGAGCTGAATAAGGCTTTTGAAGTAATTTTAGTTACATATCTCTTAAAATTTGAAGTTTGAAAATATTTTGCTGATGGGAAAAGTTGAAATTTTCAGCAACCATTAACACCGACGAAATAACTGATAACTGAAGGCAGCTGATTTGTAATAAACGCAAAACTTTGCAAGCTTATTCGGTCATAAAATCTATTGCTCTTAAAGTTTAGAAAAATGATACCGTTTTAAACGTATTATTTGGCTTGATATTTTCAGTAGTATTCAGCTCTAGTCATTTATTTAAAGCTTCAATTAAGTATTCGGAATTTTTTAAATTATTAGTTCTTAAAGTTTGTCAAATTTATTTTATATTATTTTCTATTTACATAAGAATTTTTCGAATTTTTTAACATTAATATTTTTAAAATAGTATACTTTATTATAGTATATAGTACTATTTGACGACCCTAGTGATTCTCATTCAAAAATCCTTACATGCATAAATTTTTTAACGTAAAAGCTACTTTTGTATAAAATATAAAATATATAAATCACTCTTCAAGACATTTGTGCAGAAATAAAAGATAATTTTTTTTTAAAAGTGGTAGAATAGTTCAAAGTCTTAACGTTGTCAAGCAAAGGAGTATTTATACATTTTTATTACTTTAAAATCATTTCATGCGTTTCAAATCATGCGTTTTTTCTGAAGAATTGATGACAATTGAATGAAAAATTACACTAAATGGAATTGGTATCGTTGAAAGGTCAAATTTTTTAAATTTTAAGATGACGAAATTTTTTTCCAAACAATTTTTCCTGAAGTTTCTGAGGAAAAAGAAACAAACTATTACTTTATTTCACGTAGCCTAAAGCTATTACTGCCAGTCGTCGTCCTTCGAACATCTATTTCATTTTTTTGCAAGAGCTTTTCTTTTCTTTGCTTCATGTAAGTGACTAAATTATACCTACTTTAACGCATTGTTAAATCACTACTTTTGCCACTCATTATAAAGTTCATATTCACTACACTCACTGGCCAATGAATTAGAAACCTTTGAGATTTGCATTTCAATGCGTGCTAGGGATGGAGTATGCAATTTTTTTGCTATGGCGTGGGTTACACGTGGTAAGGTGTAAGAATCCTTTTCACGATGAACGAAGTAAAATGGGGAAAACGACGGCTCTTTCACCATTTGAAAAAGAGCTAATTGTTGGTGCCCGTTTATCAGATGCCTCGATTTCGAAGACGGCTGATCTCGCTGAGTTCTCAAAAGCAACCATATCAAAGGTTTTCAAAAGTTGGAATCAAAACCCACAGCTCTCTAGAAGACGTAACGTCGGTTATAGCGCAGTTTTTCAAGAGCGTGATCGTCGTCATTTCTAATTCCGTCACGAATTGTACGGCAGAACAAGGAATCTATTGTAATTCAACTGACTCAAATCGTCAACCAAGGCTCTTCCCAACAGATTTCAGCTTGTACCGAGAGAGAATTGCAGAGGATAGGAAGGCATAGTCGAGTGCCTGTGAGAAAACCATTTCTTACACCGCTTACGACACGAAGAAAAATCGTTTGCAATGTTGTCGAGAAAGAAGACCCTGGGCATCTGAGGACTGGAAACAGGTATTGTGGTCGGATGAATCTCGCTACACCTTATTTTGCGCTCATGGAAGGCGTCGAATTTGGCGAGAACCTCACGAAGTCCTGAATACGTATTTCCTTACTTTCACTGTGCAAGGGTCTTGAGGGAATATCACGATATGGAGCATGTTCTGCTTGCATGGAAGTGATGCCCTGGTGTTCCTCGAGGGTAAACAAACAGACATGCGATACCTATATATACTGAAATGTTGCATTTTTATCCTGATGGTGACGGATACTTCACGGACGATAATGCAACTATACATCCGGCCAGCAATGTTCAAAATTTGTTCACTGAGTATCAATCTGACTTCTAACACCTTTCCTGACCACCACACAGCCCGGATCTTAACACCATAGAAAATGTGCTTGATATGGGGGAAAAACACATCCGACAGCACTCTCCTCTTCCCTCTAATTTACAAGATCTAAAAGACTGCATAGCCAATACACGGTATTCTCTGGATGTAAATGAATTCCAGAAACTTGTAGACTCGATGCCCAAACGAATCAGAGCGGTTATCTGTGCAAAAGGTGGCCCAATATAATATTGATCATGGGTTTTTAATTTCTGAGCCAGTGAGTATATTTATTTTTATTTCAGAGTTTACATTGCATCTTATTCCAACTTGGAATCTGGCAATCCGGTATTGGTTCAAGAAGAATATGCTATGTTTGCTTTAAGAATAGAATTTTGTACGTTACGTTATTTCTTCTCTATGATATACGGATCGTTTTTTCGATTTAAGTCTATTTCATCTGTAAATATTATGATAAATTCCTATCATTATTGTGTAAATAGCCGCACTCTCGTGTTGTGCAAAATAAACTGATTATGAAACGAAAGCGGTGTTCCGGGTCATAACAATTACATTGAAACTAATGAAAACTAGGTATAAAGATACACAATAAAATAAAACACAAAATTAATTAGAAAATTAAATTATAGTAGTTCAAATTTAACATTATTTTTAATACGCTTACATTTTTTAAAGAAATAAACAATCGAAAAAATATTATGTTGAAATAAAATTGATAACATTGAAAAGGCGAATTTTTTGAATTTTAAGATGGCTTTAAAATATTTTTTCTGGTATAATTTTCTTTTCAGATACTGACAAAACAGACGAAATTTTGATTAATTTCAAATTAATTGAACATTTAGTTTCTTTTTTTAACTTCGGAAAGTTAGCATTCTTTCTCTTGCACAAAATTGGATAGAATACCACCAAAGTGTTTAAGCGGAGATGTGAATCATATATAAACACATACACGACGACTTTTATGTTTATTTAGATACGTATTTCATATACCTAATTAATTTCATAAAGAGGTATACAATAAGGCAACTTCGCGCTTTACTAGCGCCTTCTAACAATGAGCAGAGATGAAATCAAGGCCCAGCGAGAATAATGTTGGATTATTATCAATTTTTTTAATGATGTTGCATTAGAATTATGAAAGGTAAATATCAAACTCGTTTTAAAATTCGAATAGCTTAAGGCCCTATCACACGGCAAAACATCGTCGGCACTTTCGCCAACAAACGACGACGAAAGTGACGTCACTTCAGGATTTGCTGTCTGGTAAACCTAAAAACTTAGGTTTACGTTATAGTGCATTTATCGCTCTTTATCCGTTTCTCCTACTTAGTGAATATCGGCAGTTTTCTTATTTCATAATTCGTGGGATTCTAGTCAAGACGGTGCTTAAATTAATAATTAAATCCTGGATAATTTCTTAAAGTGATCCGATTAGCTTTCAATGAATATAAAAGCCCATGGTAGCAATAATAGTTGTAATTTTTTAAAAAAACTCAAACTATCTTGGAATTTGTAGATATGTAAATTACGAAGCCAATGCAATAAAATTCCATTGCTTTAATAAATTGCAATTATATTGATGCATTATTGAATTTATTGGAATTGAATCACTTTTGCTTCTAATTTAATTTTTTGAGTGCTTAATACAATGAATATAATAAGGATTGTAAAATGAGACAAGTTGCACATTTATCGAATTTAAAAATACTTTTCTAGCCATTTTTTCTTTTGAATGTCTTTTTTCATTTCTAATAGTATCAATCTTATTGTCAGTTATTGTAAATATTTATCGTACCATTCAACTAATTGTAATGTTTTCATCAAAATCAATAACAATGAAATGTGAAAAATAATAAACTTTTTAATTATTCTTATTAACAGTTTTGTAATTATTTTTGTAGTAATAATGACTAGTTAGTAGTAGTTTTTGTAGTAATAATGGCAATTGTTTCTAATTTATCAAAATTAGTAACAATAAATTCTGTAAAATAATGAAACTTTTTAATTTTTCTTAGTAACAGTTTTGTAATTATTTTTGTAGTAATAATGACAAGAAAAAAAAATGCTGATTTTGTGTTTGTATTTTATAAATTACTATAAATTTAACTAATCAATATTAAATTTAAAACAAAAATATATTGAAAAGAAAAATGATTTGTGGTTATGCATTCAATTAAGCTTAAAAGGTGCATACCATCATCGATAGTGCTGAAATTTTAAAATCATTTTTAAGTACCTTAAAAGTGCTTATTTTTCTAGAAAAGAGCAAATAAAACAAAAGTTGATAAATAAAACAGAAGAGGGGGGGGGGGCAATACATTTAAAATAAAATTAAATAACTTTTGAAATCAAATGATTTTTGTCTATATGAAAACTGATATTTGTTGGATCCATCTCGACAAATTTTAGGTTTTGTGTACATAAAAATAAAAACTACTGTGTCTAGATGTGCAGTGCAAATAATTAAAGTTAGGAATTTGAAATATGGCAAGAAATTGATTCTAGGACATAAAAAATTTACTAAGAACATATTTTTTTGTATTTTAATTAAAAATAAAAACAATATTTAAAAACATTACCACCATATCATTGATTAAGAAGTATTTTTTACTCTTTTAAATTTGATTGAATGTTTATTCCCTCCTATTTATTTTTTTAAATTAATTTTTGAGAAAGTATATTTAACTCAATTTGTATTTATCATTCTTTTAATTAATTTTTATTTTCCCAAAGAAGTTCAAAATTATAAAACAATTAATTGAATAGGATTCTTCATTTGATAAATATTGGTAAATTCTAAGGCATTACACTATTTAGACTCGCTCATTTCTAAAATTGCTCTTTAAAAAAATTTGTTAAATGTTTTGTTTTCATTTTATTTGCAACTACAGTGCTTGTTTTTTTTAAAAAAATCTTTGTGGATTTATTACCAGTATTTGTGATAAATAGGAATCATTAAATAATTTTCATTCAATAATAATAATCAAAAAATAATTTTCCAAAATATGTTATTGCATTTTCCTTAGTTTTTTTCAAAGCTAAAGTATTAAAACTTCATTTATCTTTACATGGATATTAAAAAACAGGTTTGTCGCAAAATTTCAAATTGCCAAGCATTTAAATAAAATAATAACCTCCACATTACATCAGGAATGAGAAGCAATAAAACACTTGTTTTTTAATCTGTCCATTTCCAAGTGTGTGGTTATTCTATGCATCTTTCTCAATGCAAATGTATAATCAGAAATATCATTCTAAATTAACTGTTAATTTGTTAAATTTAAAGAAAAAATGTGGAAAAAGAAGCCTGAATTTTATTGTCTATCATCTATTAAAAAATAATTTTTGAGAATGTATATTGGACTCAATTTGTATTTATTATTCCTTTAAATAATTTTTATTTCCCCACACCAGTTCAAAATTATAAAACAATTCTATTCCAAAACTATTTCTAATGGTATCTATAGTAGTTTTTTGCTAATGATAAAAATATGATCTTTTTATATTTTTGTCAAAACCAAATATGTTTTATATTTCTTCACTATTTAGTCTCACTCATTTCTAAAATTGCTCTTTAAAAAAATGTTAAAAATGTTTTGTTTTCATTTTATTTGAAACTACAGAGCTGTTTTTTAAAAAAATCTTTGTGCATTTATTACCAGTATTTGCGAAAAATAGGAATCATTAAATAATTTTCATTCAATAATAATAATCAAAAATAATTTTCCAAACTATGTTATTGCATTTTTCTTAGTTTTTTTCAAAGCTAAAGTATTAAAACCTCATTTTTTTACATAGATAATTAAAAACAGGTTTTTCTTAAATTTTTAAATTGCCAAAAAAAAAAAAAAGAAGAAAAGAATATTATTTTTTAAAAAAACCCTCTACATTACATCAGGAATGAGAAGCAATAAAACATTTGTTTTTTAGTGTGCCCATTTCCAAATGTGTGGCCATTCTACGCATCTTTCTCAATGCAAATGTAGCATCAGAAATATAATTCTAAATTAACTGTTAGTTTGTTAAATTTAAAAGAAAAAAATATGGAAAAGAAGCCTGCATTTTATTGTCTATAATACAAAAGGCGATTTCGTTTTTTGCTAATGATAAAAGTATGATCATTTTTATATTTTTGTCAAAACCAAATAGTATGTTTTATATTTCTGCAACATTGTAGGAACATCTAAGTATTAAAATTTAAAATCACTATTATATTTTTAACTCTAACATTGAGTTAAAAATTTTTTAATTATATAGAAGCTGTTAACAAACTATTTAAGGAATTACTATAATCAAAAGATTATATTATTATTTGAATAAATAAAGACTGAATATGGTCAAATATATTTCACATAAAGAAAACAATTCACATAAGAATTAATATTTTTTTTATTTACTTAAAAATATCCTGTTGAATATCTGAAAATTCCATCACAATCCTTCTAGATAACTATACCCCATACGGTAGTGCCAGTTTTTTTAAAGTGGGGGCAATAAGTTGTTCCACAGAATGGAGAAAAGATACCGTAATTTTACTTCGCTTTTTTCATTCTGTCGAAACTATTTTTAGTATTTAGCAATATGTAACATTAAATGCATGCTTTTTCAATATTATTGTAGCGCCAATCGATGCCTTTCTTGGCACACTACGTCACAGAAAAGTTTCACATGATTGGTTGAATTTCGTTTGTAAACAATATTTCCGTCACTCTCGTGGACATTTTCAAGCAGGTTAGAAAAAGTTGACGATGACGGAAAACTTGCTTGACCGGTTGCCAGAGGGCACAAATCGACAACTATCGACGAAAGTTTCGCCGTGTGATAGGGCCTTTAGCTTCCAACATTTAAATCTTAACAAAGATTCGGAACCATTTATTTCACTACTTCGGCTCCGAAACTTTTTTGCAATCAGTTAATATCTAAGAACTGTCAATTTTGCAATTTTTGAAATGCAATGTCTTTTCTTTAATTTTGGAGAATAAAGCAAGTAGAAATCTTATATTCCTTTTCATAATGTTTTATTTTTCACCTCAAATGTGGACCTATTTGTGGCAACAGCTTGAATCTGCCGAATGAAATGAAACCAAAAGGAATCAACTCGCCGTACCACCCATTTTACCAATAGCTATTTAAATCTGGCCAGTTTCATCTATCGCTTCTTCAGAAGCCGTTCGAAACGAAGAAATTTTTGAAGATGCTGAAAAAACAATTGAAAATGTGATGAAATGGGATCAGAAATCCCATTATGATCACGGATCCTTTTGAAATTCATACTTAGTGACGACCTTTTCTGACCGAAAGCGCAAATAAAGTGTGTATTTTTATGTCAAAATTTGTTTTTGTTGTTGGTATAGGCATTGCTATATAGCATGAAATTTCTTGATAGATGTTTATAGTTAGCTATATTTTAATTATATAGTATATAGTAAAAATATAAAATGAAAGGAGATATTTTAATTTAAAATTTCAGACATGTTTATTTAATAACGATTTGTTCATTACCGAAAAAAAAGCAAAATGTTTCGTACTACTAATATTTGCTCTTAAAAGGGGAATTTAAATTGTAAGAGTTAATCGCGATTATTACTTTTACATAATTTAAACATGTTAAAACTTCAACTCCTAGAATATTTCCACCTCTTGTATATAATTCTGTAGAAAATATCTTTTTGTCTGCCATAAAACAAATTTTTGACTTATCGTAAGCTATCATTAAAATTGTCTTGTGAAATGCGTATTTTTATGGAATTAACTAAATATATTTGAATAATTATCCTAGTACTGATGAATTAATTTGCTTTTATCAAAAAAAAAATTATAAAGCTTTAGAAATTAGTACATTTTTTTTCTTAAATTTCATTTATTTTATATTTTAATTAATGTTATTTTAAATTTGTATTTTGCTTGATTAATTTTCTAATTTGAGCTTAATAATGTAATAAGTACAGAATTAAGAGTAAAAAGACTGTTTCACTTCAGGATTTGCTTTTTATATTTTATTAACTTGTACCTTTAAGGATATTATAAATAAAAAAATTAAAAAAATACACAGTGACAAGATTACATTTATTAATTTATAAAATAAAAGTAGAACCTATAATTTATGATTTATAGGTGTGTACCTTGCGTTTTAAAATTTCAGTATTGCTGATTCTTAATATTTCAGCTTTAAAATAGTTTTAGAAAAAATGTATTGAAAATTTTAAACTGCTAATATACATATGTATATATGAGTCTGTTTAAAATGTAATTTTTAGAAGATAATGCTGCAAATGCTTATATATTTATTAAATGGAAATTATTCAGTATTAATTTCATTCTGTGGCTGTATGTTCTTTTCATTATGTGATTATTATAGATTTGTTGTTGAGATTTAATACTCATAGCATATCAAAAGTAACTATGATAAAGGTGTTATTTTTCAAAGTTTGCGAATTTTTATTAGTTCTGATATAAAATCTGCTCCAGTAACTTCAATGAAATATTATTACGTTTTAGTTGAAATTTTTGTATAAATCTTTTTTTTTAATTATAAACTAATTATAAGTATATCAAAAGTGTTAAATCTTATATTTTATATGATTGTAAATAAGAGAAGTTAAAGGGTTATTTCCTCCTGTTTTTAGATTGTTTCTGTAAACTTTCATCAATAATTTAAACAAACAGATTTTTGGTTAAATTAACTGGCAATTTTTTAATATTTAATATATTGGTCGATATGAATTGCAGGGATTTTTTTGTAATTTTTAATAATGATATATTTTCTAATTGATATAAATATCAATTACTCTGATTATTTGAATTTTGAAAAAAAGCTTTGATCCAGCTCATAAGTTGAAAACTGTATTAAATCTTCATATTTTTCTTAAATTATGTTTTATTCTACAATATAAGAATTATTTTCCCTTGTATTTTAATAAGTATTGCTAGTTCTAATATTGTTAAATGTGACATAGGATCATTAAAAATAGTATAAATATGAAATTATTTTTTAGAGACATTCTTTTTCATAACTTCATTTTCATACACATTTGATTCATATGGAAATGGTAATAAAATTGTATCTATCAGTTTTTATTTGTTTAGAGTTTTTAAAAAGTTATTATAGTTTAGTTCATTTACAGATTGATGATAGCCCCTTCTCCCATTTTGTGTCATTAAGTAATCTAACTTTAAAAGCTCTGATACGGACAGAATCATGTAGGAATTATTTTTAAATATTTATACTGCTTTATGAAAAAGTGAAATATAAATATTTAAGGTTAAATTCATCAAATCTATTGCATAGACTCGCATATAAAATGTAAATAAAAAGTTTATTGGTAGCATGTTACTATTTTTATTATGTATTAACTTATATACATTTTGAATTAAACTATGTATAGGTTTGTTTACTTTAAAAAAAAACTTACTTTTAATATGCATTTGTGATTGAGTAGATTATAAACTTAGTCATTCAAGTAAGCTTGCAAAACTACATTTCTTAATTTTTTTTGGGGGGGGGAAGAATCATTAAAAGAAAATAGTTCAAGACAGAGAGAAATATATGTTGAAAAATATATTTTCAACATATTATTTTATTTGGGTGTTTTGAGGGTTGAAAATCCGTAACTTATTTTTTAAAATTCTTTTGGAAGCTCAAAGAAAAAGTTCTATAAGAAAAAAAAAATATTTAAATATTTTATTGTGCATTTATTAATGCATGTTGATATAACTCTGCAAGTTTTAAATAATAATTATTATGTATTTTCCTTCTATAGGTAGAAGATGAATTTCATCAAGAAAAAATTAAAAGGTCATAAAAAAGATGATGAAGAAGAGGAATATGAAAAGGCTGTTTATGAACAGTCTCTTCATCCTCAGAATCAAGATCAAAAAATGAAAAATACAGAAGAATGGCAGTTTTTTCAACAATTATCAATGAAAGTTCAAGATACTGTGCAGAAAACCCAGACCACTTTAAATAAGCTAAAGGATACTAGACCTGAAGATGGCTTAGATGAGGATAGAGATTATGATGTAGATAGTGACCTACTTTCTAAGGAAACTCCTCCCTACCCTGGAACAACTAAGGTATTACGTGCTCCACCAAGACCTCCACCACCAGCAGGAGATAAACCCTCTATGCCTGTTGACTTAGATTTTGGATCAGATTTTTCCCAGAGCTCAATCTCAAAAGGCCCACCAAGACCTCCTCCACCTGGGTCTTCTGAAACATTTGCTTTGGATTCAAGTGCCTTGCATGGGACACCAAGTAAAAGCTATGGATCTCCTGCACGACCTCCTCCACCTAACATCGGGAAAACAGAACCGTTAGCTACAGATTCAACCTTTCCTGGTTCAAACCAAATGCAAAACAATGCATCATTTTCATTGTTAGATGAATTTGGATTCAAAAGCGAACCAGTTACAACAACCAATACAAATGTGCAAGATCTGTTATTCTTGGATGATAAAGAAGATGTGGATCCCTTTGACACCTCATTTGTTGATGTAAGCAATATAGCTTCTCTTTCTGTATCTTCAGAGAAAAATGAAAATACAACCCAAGAAAAAGTTTCAGAAAAGAGCTTTAATCCATTTTGTAGCTCTGTCCCCTCTGATGAATGGATGACTGGTTCTCCTAATCATTCTGACCAAACTAAAAAGACTGTTACAAATCCTTTTTTCTCTGGAGTTTTGGAGGATGTAAAACCAGTTAGTCAAGAAAATGTTCAACCAAGCTCCTCTCACAATCCATTTAGTTTCAATGAGCCAGTTTCCAATAATAATGATAAAGATGATTTCTTTGGACTTACTATAGAGCAGTCATCTAGTAAAGATAAATTGGCAGAAAGCTTTTTTCAAAAAAGTGACTCACGAAAGGGTTCAGCTGAGTTTGAAAATAGTAAAAATTTTGTCAATTCTGCTTTCAACATCAGTGAAACATTAGAAGCTGAGAAAATAGCAGATAGTGTATCTGAAAGTCTGACTACAATTTCAGATTCAACTCAACGCAAAAGCATTCCTAATGAAGTAGATGTGTGGAATTCTGGTAAAACAGATCCTGTTCAACGCAAAAGCATTCCTAATGAAGTAGATATGTGGAATTCTGGTAAAATGGATCCTGTTGAACACAAAAGCATTCCTAATGAAGGAGATGTGTGGGATTCAGGTAAAACAGATTCTGCTCAACGTAAAAGCATTCCTAATGATTCTGATATGTGGGATTCAGGTAAGACAGAATCTGTTCAGCGTAAAAGCATTCCTAATGATTTATGGGATTCAAATAAAACTGATTCAGTTCAACGTAAAAGCATTCCTAATGAAATAGATATATGGGATTCAGATAAAAAAGAAGATTCTTCAATTTTGCAACCTGATCAGCCACCAAAAGTTGAGACCTCAGAAGCTTCTTTACTATGGAGTTCCAGTACTGTAACAGATGTCTTGCAGCCAGAGAAATCAATTTCTAAAGAAGAGCCTGTAACAGCTTTTGAAAGTGAAGTAGAAAGTAAAACTACTGGAGATTTAGATTTCTTTGGAACAAATAATTCAGTAGCCACTGAATCTTTTTCAAATCTAGATAGGCCCTTGGATAACAAGCCTCATGAAATATTACAGCCAGAAACATCAAATAACTTGTCCAGTTTTGCAACATCAAAAGAAAATGAAACAGAAGGGGTGAAATCTGATGCAGTATCTTCTTCCTCATTAAAAGAACATTCTCAGGATAAACTGGCAGAGTGTTCTGATACTTTTGATGCAAAATATGCAAAAGCTGAATCTGCTACTAAAGAAGATATGCAAACAACTTTTGCTGAAGATTTCTCTAAACCATTTGATGAAGAGAATGAACAAAATGCATTTTTATTTAAAGTTAAACCAACTGATCAAAAGCAAGATATAGAATTTGATGCTTTTGCTGCAAAGTTTGAAAATGCAAAAGATAGTCAAAGTTCTGATGCATTTGATCCATTTATGTCTAAAAAAGCTCCTACATTGAAAAAAATTAAAGAAAATTATAAAGGTTTTGATAGTATGGATGAATTTGATCCTTTTAGAGTAACAAGTAAAGTTGAAAGTTCAAGAAGTATGATGAAAAAGGAACCATCTCGTGATTCTTTTGAAGATTATGATAATGAAGTAGATTTTTCAGTGGTTATTAAACCAAAAGTTAAAGATAGCAGCGAGGTACAGCCATCTTTGATGGAACCTCCAAAGTTATTACCTCCACCTAAAACTCCCACTAAAGCTTTTGAAACGCCTGCTTCTCGTTTTAATCCATTTGATAAGGACTTTTTAGACAATACGGAGATTTCAAAAGCAACTGAAAAAACTTTTGAAACAGTCGAAGTTGAGGATGAACCTGTACCTGCTCTTGGAGAAGCTGGAGTTAGAAAAGCTGATTCTGTAGAAACACCTCTTTCTCCTCTTTTTGATGAGGATACTTCCCAACCTCTGGAAGTTTTCCCTAAGCCATATGATAGAGATGGATGGGATATGGTTCTCAGACAACCTAATAAAAAGAAACTTACTGGTAACAGATTTTGGAAGAAAATATTTGTGAAGCTATCGGAAAATAGTGTTTTGCAACTTTTTAACAAAGCAGATGATAAACTTCCTTTTCAAGAACTACCTTTACAGGTATTTATCTATACTTAAAATTTTTTAAAACAATGTTAAATGTTTTTACAGTAGCTTAAAAGCAGTAGATACAATTTGCGTTCATGAGGAAATTTAAATAGAAGTGTTTGTGTGCAATCTGTAATGGATTTTGTGGATATGTATATGTAGGTGCATAAACCAAATGCTTATTTGTGTGTAGCATTAAATAATTTAATTTTCTTTTATTTAATTGCACTTTTTTATTTTGTTATGCATGTTTCATTTCAGTTGATTTTGTTTTGTTGTATAGGATTCTGTAGAAAATATTCTGATTGTGTGCGCTGTTAGTCTGGAACTCTGGATAAAATGCTCAATTTCTTCTGAGTTCTGAGCTTTTTTTATTGGTGCTGTTTCAATTCATCCTGTATCTTGCATAAGTTTGGTAGGAAATCCTATAAAAGGATCTTCTACTGTGTTGAATATTCACTTCAGAGCACAATTTTATTAATTCACATGAGGTATGTTTTATTGCTTGCTTTTTAGAAAGTTTTTATTTATTAGCTCTCCTTTTTTTAAAATTAAAATAGTATGCACCTTTTAGTTAATTAAAGCCCTTTACTTTTTTGTTTATATGCTATTGAATTAGTATTTGTTTTACATTTGTTGTAATTTTGGTTAACTTGATCTTTTTCTGATTATTTTTAAGTTTATCTTTCAAAAATTATATTTAATGCATGTGAAAATTTTTCCTGCTAAAATTTTATTGAATTTGTTGGTTTTTGTTAATTTATTCTATTTATAATTTACATTGTCAACATTAAGTGCAAAGGGAATTTTTTTGTTCAAACATATTATTTTTATTAATATTTCTCATAAATTATTTCTACAGAAAAGACAAAAAGAAAAAAACAATTTTGCTGATTTGGGATGTATAATTCTTTGAGCTCCAAAACAGTAAAACATCATAATAAACCTAATAACAAAAAGAAAAAAACAATAGACAAAAAGAAAAAAAAACCTATTTTGCTGATTTGGGATGTATAATTCTTTGAGCTCCAAAACATTAAAACATCATAATAAACCTAATAAAAGAATAAATTTGTTTTTGATTTTTTGACAACTTATTTTCTTAATTTTTGTGAAATTAAAATGTCACATTTTCATTCACCATTTTAAGTTTTCCCTTTATGATTAATATAATTATTTGTTGCTGGTGTTATTCTAATACTGTGTCTGTAATATTTATAATATTATTGAATGGTTTCTTTTTTTATTTCATATAAAGGTGTTGGTTTATTTATTTTCAGTTTTTTCATTAATTACATTGCTGCTTTTCAGTCGCAGATCAGTTAATAACATGCAATAAATATTTAGTAGCATTGAATACGCAAGTTTTTCTTTTCCCTAATTAAATAACAAGAACAGGGTCCATACAATCTTCATTAAAGATACATTGTATTAAAAATGTCAACCTCAGAATTATTGGATAAATTATTAGTGGTTAATATCTTTTTCTAAATAAATTTTGATTAGATTATTCATATAATTTTCTACTATTTCTTATTTGTGTCCTATAATTACTGAAAAAAAAAGGGATTTATTTTAAATTTCAAGATATCAAACATTTTAAAATGAGTTAAACAAAATTCAGAGACTTTCAAAATTTCTGTAGTGAATAACAATATTTAGTTAATAAAGCAGAAGCTGAGAACTATTATAATTATATCAATATTCCATATTTAAAATTATTATTTTTTGGTTATTAGGAAATCATTATATTAATTGTTATTTGTTAATAAAAATTTAAAAAGTTATTTGGAGGTTGA
Organism: Argiope argentata; assembly: GCA_026289955.1. Classification (NCBI taxonomy): domain Eukaryota; kingdom Metazoa; phylum Arthropoda; class Arachnida; order Araneae; family Araneidae; genus Argiope; species Argiope argentata. The sequence continues at coordinate 248,570 of JAOUZG010040590.1, forward strand.
ACTATGAAGCACTATTACTTATCTTTCTGATTAATTCTGAGCTTCGCATGGCTTAGAAAGTGAAATACATTCTCTTTAGAAGCACAATGCTTTGTCAATTTGTTTAAAAAATAATCTCATTTGGATTTAAACCTAATCCTATAACCTAATTTTCGTTATCTTATTCATTATTTATTTTGATTAAACAATTTACATCACTTAGACATTTTTATGAGATTATTACTTGTTTCAAAGTAATTTTTGTTATAAAGATAATTTTATTAAATAAACAGTTTAGAAATTTAATATTACTTACTGAAAAAAAGAGCAGTAGAGCAGAAAAAAGAGTAGAAAGAGTCGGATACCAAATACATAGTGCATTTAATTCTTCAAACATGATTGAACAACTTTGTATTATCATTTTACTATAACTATTTAAATTAGCTAACAATAAAGTGATTTTACTAATTATTACTGGCAAGGAGAAATTAAATCATTTTTGACTGGTTGGACAAAATAAAATAAATAAGTAATCATTTTGTAAAAATCTAAAATTGGTTTAAAATTATTGCTAAAAACCAGTAAAAAATATTTCTGAAGATCATTGCATGTATGAAGTAGTGGAAAGAAGTTTTTAGTCTTTAGTTATTGGTTTAGTATGGAGGTTTTAATCTCATTTTATAAATTCATACCCTAAAATGCCTCAATTTTTTTTTCTTCCAAAATAAGAAACATTGTGTGATCACCTATTGTCATAATATTTCTGGTAATAATATAATAAAAATATAAATTGACCTGCATATTCCTTCAGCTTTAAACAAATACAAACAAATGCCACTTAAAGCAAGATTCCAGTTTTGCTTTAAGTAACAGCAAAATAAATTGTGCTTACTGCAATGGTTTGGGAAGGTGAAATTTACTGTATTTTATTAGATTTTATTTGTGATTCCTGTAGTCATTCAGTAATAGATATCTTTTATATTTCTTGCATAAAATATTTTAATTTACTTATTACAGAATTTTAAGATCATATGAAAATTAGTTTATTCATTATATGAAAGGTACTTTCTTTACTGGGATGAAGTTTACATTGCCAATTGCCTGTGCCTTTATAAAATTCTGAAAATTCTGTTTTCTTACAAGTCCATCTTTTAAAAATTTAAAAGAAGTCTTCCTATGTTGTTAAAACATGTATTTTTTAAAACATGTCAAAAATGTTTTAAATTGATTTCACATAAGATTCAAATCAGTTTTAGTTTTGATATTCTTAAATAATGGTTAGCAATTTAGACTTCTAGAGGACAAGAGACATTATTTTTAATTGTTATAGAACAATTAAATGTCTTTAATAATGTTTTTAAATTTTGGTTTTGATTTATTGCACTAAAATTTGTGATGGCAATAGTTATTATGTTATTTATACATTGTAAATCTTCTGCAAATTATTTAAAAATTATTTTTTTAGGGTTCCTTTTTTATCACCAAAGCCCTGATTCAAAAATTTCAAAATATTTTTTATTAGAATTTTTCCGTCATGTATAGTATTTGAAATGTCACGGATCATGCAAATCTGATTTTCTATATTATTCACTTTAAGAAATTCAAATATTTTTTTAAATTGCCATCTTTTTACAAAACCTCTTATCTTTTAGATTTGATGAATGAGTATCGTTTGCTTAGAATATATATAATTGTCTTTAATTTTGCTGTGTAAAATGCAGGCTGTATTTTAATTAATAATTAGATTAAATTTTTAAATCTATTCAGTGTTTCTCTGTATTGAAACAATATTTTCAATTGCAATTTAAATATTTTGTTATTAACATTTTGAACGTAAAGTTAACAAAATTGCGAGTTTAAGTATTTCTATGTATACAATTTTGTAATTTTTTTGATTAATTATTTGTTTTTTTAATATTTATATTAAATAATTCAGAAAGTTTCCAGTTAGAAACGGAAATTAAAGGAGTTAATATTATCTGAAATATCTATAAATGTTTGAATGAAATATGTTAAAAATTGTTCATTAATTTGCTCTATTCATTTTCTTTTAATACTATTTAATATTTTTTATTCTTAGCCATGCTATTCATTGTCAGAAATTGGAGCTCAACAATATGATCAGTACGGTAAAATATTTACTGTGAAATTACAATATAAGTTTTACCGGGAAAGAGTTGGAGTTCGCCCAGGACAAATATCAAAAGTTACCCAGGGCCAAGTTACATCCATGGGAGATGTTGCAAAACTTGGTTTACCTCTTCAGCACTCTCCTCAGACATCACAGCTTTTAAAAATTGGATCACATTCATATGCAGATATAAAATATTTTATTCAGGTAATATTTCAATTTTTATTGTATTTTTAATCATTTGGTTTTTCAGGTGACAGTTTTTAAATCAATTTGTCTGCATTGTAGGAAGTTGAAGATGCTCTCTTTCGAATGAGTGTTCACAGAGATCGAGTTCTAACTTATAAAACTGAAGAAGTTCAAGTAATAGCTCAAGATGAATTTTATGTTGAACAAAGCAAAACTGGTCACATTGATAAACAGCTAGCTCGTGTCCGCATTTTCTTTTTGGCATTCATTACTGGTAACTATACTTCTTTTCGTTAGTGTGTTTCTTAATAATATTGTAATAGCATTATAAATTTAAAATAAGGGATTATTTTTTAATTTTTTATTATTATTTGAGGCTGTAGTTTGTAAAAATAATATATTTATCTCTGTTTAATGAAAATGTGAATTTAAATATTAACAAATAACACCAAGATAATCTTTTTAATGTATTTAGTCTTTCAAAATCACCGAATTTTTATTGATATTAAGAATATTATTATTTTTGTCACTGGCTAGCTCTTATTCTTTTCCTGACCAGTGCAAAATATATTCTGTTAAAATAACTGTTAATTTCTTTCTTTTCTAATGTGTAATGCTTTATTTCTGTTTTAGCAATTTTGATGTACTATCTCCAATTAATTGATAGTTAACTGTGGTTAAAATTACCATCTTTAATGTTGAAGCTAAAACATTTTACTTATTGCATTTTAAATATTTTTCTAAATTGTTTGAATCCAAATAAATAAATAAATAAAATAAAGGAATTGAAATATGTGAAGATGTTAAGTAATAATTATTCTTGAAACATAGAACTTATAATTCTAAATTTGTTCAAAAAGAAAGCAAAAAGGACTATTAAATATTATAAGGTTAATTAATACATAAAATAAGTGTACAATATTTTACATTAACATTAAAAAATAATTGTCTAAATAGATTAGAAAATTTTGATTAAACTATAAGATTTTCTTTTTATTAAATTTGAATTTTTGGTTCTTCTCTCAAAATGTGTGATATATTATTATTTTTTTAAAATATTGGGTTATTAAAAAAAATTCTTATAGGTATGCCATCTGTTGAAGTTGGTTTGAATGATATTGTCCGACAAGGGAAAGAAGTTGTTGGGCGTTATGATATCATACCAGTGGTGACAGAAGAATGGATACGATTAGAAGATTGTGAATTTCACTCCTGCGTTGTTCAAGACGAATTTTACAAAAATCGTGTCATAAAGTATGTATTACTTTGAAATGTATATAATTTTAATTCTGATATTTTATACTTTTTACTATTGACTGTTCATATTGAATTAAAATTTATTCTCTTCTATAGAAATGTAATCAGTGAAAAGTCCTGTTTTTCGGTTTTTGCTAATACTCTTCAAAAATCTATTATATTAGAAGTTTTATGAGAACAATTAACCCGTTTGTAAAACTTTGTAGGTCTAACTGGATATAGTTTTAAAAGATTAAATCTTTTTGACTATGAATGAAACGATTAAAGGAAGTATAACCTTTATACTAAAGAAATTAAATTAAAATATCAAATTTTTATTTTATAGAAAAACTTTATCTTTACTTCCAAATTAAGTTCTTAAATTCCTTTATTAGGTTTGGAAATCTTTTTCTGAATCGCTAAAATTTTAAATCATTCAATTATAAATATTTGTATTAAGTATAGAGATTTTTCCCCATCTGTACAGTGTGGCATTTAAACTCTAGTGTTCTTTAATGTTCTTTGACATTTCATTATAAAATTTCACAAGTGGATATATTAAAAAAGGATTGTTAAAAGTTTTTCTCTATTTGCTGCTGCTGTTAGAGAAATTAAGATAGGCCATGAATTATATTTATTTAGGATTCAAACATTTTGGTATTATGTTTGTATTTATTAAGTATTGATTTCTGTTCAGAATCGTAATTTCCTTACCAAGTATTTGATTCTTTATTTTAAGTATTTATATAATGACACGAATCTTCTTAATCACCTTTTTTATAGAATCGTAAATTATTGTGAAATACACATTCTGATTTAAAGAATTACATATTACTTTGTAAAATTCATGTTAAATATTTGATTTAAATTCATTAGACTTGTTTTATTGCTTTAAAATTTTCTTTCAAATTAGTTTTTATCCTATTGCATTATTGTTACTTTCTTTGCCAGATTTCATCCACCTGATGCTTGTTTATTTGAATTACTGCGATTTCGAATTCGCCCACCAAAAAATCGGGAGCTTCCTTTACAGGTTTGTAAAATCAATCATTTACAATCTATTTATACTTTTTAAATGAAAAATTTTACCCTACTGTAATTACTTTTTATTTAATAAGGAGCTTTCATAGAATTGCCATCAAATTATATAATTTAAATGTAATTACATATGATTATTAAAGAATCTTGTCCTTAAATTATTATTATTATTTCTTATTCAAATTTGTAGTTTAATAGAAATTGATTTCATAATGATAAATTACTAGAAATTAAAAATTACTGATTATTAATTTTTAAATTTTTGGATACTTCTATTAGGAAAGATGTATTTCATTTACATGAAATTAAAAAAAAAATGATGGTGGAAATGGTAATCTTACTTTAAGTTATACTGAGTTTGGCTATATTTGATGCACATGCACAATTTTATGTGTCTTAAATATATATAATTTAAATCTATTTCTCACGGTAAATTCTTCAAATTGTGCAAAGATTTTTCAAGCTGTAATTATTTGTTCTTTTATTTAGAATTATAGTAAAATAATACTTTACAGGTTCGAGTTTTTATGACTGTAAGCAATACCAGAGTTGAGATTCGTTCTGATATATTAGTGCCAGGATATAGCAGCAGAAAACAAGGTCAAGTTCCCTGTGAGAATATACAAATTCGCTTTCCTATACCTGAGTGCTGGATCTACTTATTTCGCACAGAGAAACATTTCCGTTATGGATCCAAAAAATCAACTGCCAGAAGACCAGGAAAAATAAAGGTATTATTTATATCAAATAATGTAGGGGTGCTGCAGCTACATGGGGGGATGAAAAATATTGATAATATGAATATAAACATTGAAAAGATGAAAAAATTTCTCTTTGATGATATTTTAGAACATCTATAGTTCACAAAATTCACTTTCAAATATTCCTCTTCTCCACAATGTGTTCCAAGAATTAAGAGCTAAAGGAAAGATTTGGAGGATTTCTGGAGAAAATAATCACTTTTAAATAGTATTAGTGAAAAATAATTTGAAAAGACAAATATTGGAATTTTTTTTATTTGTAAGATATTTTTAATTGTTAAAAACAGTTGTTTAAACTAAATATTTGTATTTTTTTTTAAAAAAAATACTTAGTTTTAAACTAATAAGTAGAAGAATTAATATGCATAAATTTTAAAGTCTTCTTCTTTAAAACATTTTCCTATATAGTTCAATTTAAATAATTTTTTTTTGTTGAGTAATTGTGCAGTAAAAATGCTGGTTAGTATTTCATACCAGTATAATTAAATGCATTTAAAATTTTTAAAAAGTCTGATTTTAAAACTAAATTTAAAAAAAAAAAAAAAAAACTATTTTTGGTTTTGAAATTTAGAGTAACAAAAGAAAATCGATGCAGTGAAATAATAAATAATTTTCACCAGCCTCTGAATGTATTTCATATTCTTTGGAAAACAACTTGACTGCAAAAAAAGGATATTCAATTTATGCAAGCTTTTTGCTTCTTCTATTATGTTATAAACCCACTTCCTTTTTTCCATAAGTTCCAAGAATAGTATAGTATATGTTCCGAGACTAATTGTTGGAATTGCTAGTTCTTGAATTGCAGCTACGATATAAAGTTAATAAAACAACTTGTGACATTTCTGATCAACAGATCAGGTTGCATGTTTTATAGTTATTCTTTGATGTACTTATTTGTGTTTTTAACATATGTTTGCAAATCCATAGTTAAATCTTGTTATAAATTTATAATCATAAAATCTCCTACCCTACTGATAAATATTGAGATTGTTTGATAATGATTTACAATTTTTAAGTAATAGAGAACATTTGAAAATATCATTTAGTTATTAAAGCATTGAAATATTTAAAAAAGAAAAACTTAAGGAGCATTCAAGTCCTATATTGAAGTATTGGCCTTGGCTGTTGAGGCCTCCCACAGCGACAAAAGGTGATGAATGGCTGTGTTGTAAAATTTCTGGGGTTGTGTTTTGAACTAGTACTGAACTTACTGCTTCGTCGACCGAGGTGAATCGTTTGTCCTTCAAAGCCATTTTTAGGAGACCAAATATTGCATAATGGTAGGGGGAGAAGTTTAGATTGTAGGGTGACTGAGGACCTATCACAAGAATTTCAGCATGAGCGCCGCGATTCTTGAAACAGAATGACCCCACCAGTGAGTTGGCCTGAAAATTTTGATTTGATCACTTGACGATGGATGGGCAATGTTTACTTGGCATTTACTGCTTTCCTGTGTTGCAGGAAGTCTTACTGGAAGGGGACCCGTCTTGATCAAAGTACGTTTGCATTACATTTCCTGCACTTGTACTGATGGCCTTTGGCTTTTTTGTTGTTGGTTACCCAGGATGCTTCCACTGGGGGCTTTGTCGTTTCCATTCTGTCTCGTAATGACACCAAGTTCTTCCCCAGCCATCCCTCGTGCCAACAACCCATTTCCTTTCCTAGCATAGCGCTGCAGATGATCCAGATAGAGGGCTATTTGACATGCTTCCTGTTTTGGTTGAAGATTGCGGGGCACCCATTGGGCGCACACTTTGTGCCAGTTCACCTTTCGGTCATGATGGTGTGAACACTTCCGATGCTCATTCCGACTTTGAAGGCTACGCTTTTGCCGTAACTCGGCATCCCTGTGTAACGAATCGATCGATCAGCTGGGCAATGCAATCGGTAATGCGGCTTGGTGTTCCAGACCGTTCGTCAGCTAGAGACATGAAGCGCTTACCTACACCTTGACCTTTGAAAAGGGACATCAGACGTTCACCGTTCATTTATGGCATTCTTCGATGAATGTCCGTTTTCTCTACTTTTTCCGATGTCAGAAAAAGAACATCTCTTTGCTCTTCATTTTACGCTTTCATTCCACGGTTTCACTGCTTCCCGTGCTTCTACTAACTTCGTAATCACGTGGCCATGCACTCGTAACCCTCTAGTGATAATCTGTCAACTTCTGTGTTTTTGTCGGGACTACGCTTTATTACACATGCTATGATTTTACGATTCTGTCATCGCTTTCCACGTTCCAGACTTCGTCTCATTTTTCTATTAACACTCCTTATATTTGGTAAAAGTTTGACATCTTATCATATCGAGTTTTTCTTCGTCTCCAACTTTTTCTACATAAATGGTTTCTTGTAAAAGGAATGTTAGAAATTGTTGAAATTCAAATTCTTTTCAATTTTAACTTATTTTATTACATATTTAGGGCTTGGAACGAATCATAGGAGCTGCCCAGAACCTTGATCCCAGCCTCATTGAAGTATCTGCTGGTCAAGCAAAATATGAACATGTCTTCCATGCTGTGGTTTGGCGCATTCCTCGTCTCCCAAAAGAAGGTCAAGGTATTGGCAAAACTTTCTCTCAATACATCTAAATTTTTTGTTGTATATCGATACAATTTCTGATGAACTTTGTTCGTATGTTTTAAATTTTTTTGTTATAAGAGCTACTAAATCTTTAAAAGGTAAGTACTGATGGTCAATTCACAAGATTCGCCTAATCATAACCAAGTTTTACTCATTTTTATTCTTTATCTGATATAAATAAATACACTTGCGTATATGAATAAAAGATAAAAACAGTAAAAACAACTTGGAAGGTTTTAAACTCCTTCTGCTAATCCCGTTTATATGCAATATTGTAATTGCATATTTTAATTCCGTGCTGCAGTAATTACAAACACATTAATCTGCAATCTGAAAGGTTAACTACTAAAGCATGCTCATGTATATTATATGTGGCGTTGCAATAGGAGTTCAAATTGTACAGCGACGCTACCAATAGGTGGCATTGTCCCAGCGGCAGAAGCAATACCACACCGAATCTGGAAGTAGCCATTTTGTTTTCAGTCATAGAAGAGGTCGCTCCAGTAGGAATTCGTCAGTATCTTCCGTATATTTCGCTAATAACAAGCAAGCCAAACATTTTAATGTAGTAATGTCAAATACCAACAGTTCATTACTTCCGGCAGATTATTTCCTCACGTCGATGACGTATGATAAATGAAAGACGCAGAGGAAGAGATAGAAAAGATAGAAGGCTCCGAAAATTGCGATGAGATGGAAACAAATAAGTCCTTTTAACCAATAGACTAAAAACACATGGCAAAAAAAGAAAGAATTCAATAGAAAATGCAGAAATAAAAACCACCAACAAATTCTCCTTATCCACAGCCTCATCTGCAGGACTTAGAAGATCATGTGCCAAGACCCTCAGAAAGAGAATTACCAAAAATGGTCTCGTCATATCCCAGAACCCACCTGCACCACAACAGAGGCATTGATACCAGCAACAGAAAACCGAATGTAGCCCATCTTCAGCAGCCCATATCTCCTTCTCCAACATCACAGAAATGCAAGAACTAACAGAAGCATTAAGAAGTTTAAAGAATTGCCCAGACCCCTGACAGCAGCAACAAAATTAAGACACTAAGTCCAAAGAAGAATGAAAACTCATACTCCCTAATGGCCTACTCAACTAAGTTCAAACTGAACCGCGATCTTATCACAAGTAAGATCCTGATTCGCGAAATAGGAACTATAGCATATCCTCCATCCCTTCCGTAGATCTCGGAAAACACGGACAACTAACCCGACCTACAATTCTATTGGTCCAGGAACCTCTCCCTCTTCCAGTGCTAACTCGTGTCGGGACCCAGAATCTACCCCATTCGTATCCAGGACGAGACGCCAGACCCTACTAAAACAGGAAGGAAATAGCCTAGATATCGAGGTGGCTGCTCCTTAGACGCAAAACCAAGCTGAAAGTAATCAAACTTTCATTTGACCGCGATGAGGAAAGACAGTTCATGCAATCCATCGAAAACCATTGACTAATTTCTGCAAACCATCGCCGCTAAAGAAGATATCTTCTGCAGAGAAGCGGGCACTCCTTCAAGTTTGCAAACTGAGAGAAGTGGCGTCATGAAAGGCTCAGCACTTATTAGTGTATACGGCATGATGTCAAAACTATGTTCTTTAAATGTTTTTAATTAAATTTTATGGTTTTTAACTCATTAAGTTGTGTTTTTTTTATTCACCATTGCAAAATTATATATATATATACATATAATAATTATAAGAGAGAGAGAACTTAGGCAGTTGCATGGCCAAAAGGAAAATACTTCTGAAATTAACTTCAATTTATTTTTCTACTGTTGCGATAATTTATACAAGAAAATCGATGATAGAGACATGTTCATTCACAATGCACTACAAGATTCAAATAAATAGAAAATTTTACCTTTAGCGATTTTACTATGAAATTATAATACGGATTTCTTTGATACATGTAGACTTAAGAAAGTTATTCTTGGGTATCTTTAAAAGAATGCTATAGGTGTTAGGGAATTTTATCCCTTCGTTCGGGGTCTGGAAATCAGAGTTGACAATATATTAGAGCATGTGTTAGAAATAATTAAATAAAAAACAGTAGGATTCGAATAAGTAAATAAAAGAACATTTTAGAATAAAGTAAGGTGGACTAATTTAAGATAAAAATTAGGAAATCAATTTATATTTATTTAACTGAAATATCATTCATATTTATAATTATACTTTTCCTTCTATTGTTACTACCATTTGTAATCCCATCACCCAAATATTCACTGTATCTAAGGATTTTATTTTTAGGATACTTTGAATTTCCATTTTTTTATGTGTATGTGTACGTGAAGTAATATAATGGGAATTTTTGAGAATACAAAATTCTTTTCAAAGATTTTAAATATATTTAAATTGCAAATAGGTCTTTCATATCTTTCAATGAAAATTTTCTTCATTTCCAAAATGATTTGTTACTATAACTTTTTTAGCAGTAGGCTATGAATTATATATCAATATCTATCTATATATACATATACATATATATATATATATAGAGAGAGAGAGAGAGAGAGTATAAATTTATTTTCCATAATTATTTTACTATTCCTCATAATACTATTTAGATTTTATTTTCTAAATCTTTTTATATGCCATTTTATGATATTGTACCTCCACATTTATATATCCGCTACAGATGTAGGAAGGACACTATTATAAATAATAATTGTTTGTTTGGTTATATCAAATGATGAAGAAATTATTTCTCATGGATATTTTTTTTTAATTTCCTGATATATTTGACATTGAAACCTGAATATTGTGAATTGATCTTAGGAGAAATTTAAGTTCGAATGTTTGGAACATGAATTCTTAAATTTTTTTTGGCAACCTCTATACTGTTTCATAGTCACTCATTTGTGCCATCTTGATCACTTATAATGTGACCAACTATTTTTTATAAATATTATGTATAACTTTATAAATATTCTGTAATGAGTGTACTTTTGGATTGTAATGTGCAAAATTGATGTTAAAATATTTTTTAGGAGCATATACTCAGCAGCTCTTCTTGCTTCGCACAGAATTAACCTCATTTGATCAAATACCCGAATCATTTGAACAATTTGTTGATGTTGAATTCACTATGCCTGCTACGTATGTTTCTCATACTACTGTACGCTCTGTTTCTGTAACCAATCCCGTACCACCTGAAAAATATGTACGTTATATTTCCAAACATGAATACAAGGTTGAAATAGACTTTAAGAATAGCTCTGATGAAATTGAGGGTTTGATTTCAACACCTAGTGCAAGTGTTCCTGTCAGCACTACACCAGCTGTACAGGAAAGTACAGAAGATGAGGACAAAGAGGATGATAGTGATTAATTTCTTGCAGCTGAGAGCTTGTCTATTACTTGTAACCTTCAAAATATCTGGTGTAATTGATATAATATTCTTGTCATGTGTAGTATATTTATGTAATATAATGGATAATTTATTCAAAAGTGGTCTTCAGTGTTGTATCGAAAAGGCTTTATCGAATTGTTAAATTGGTTATGTAGTGAGTGTGACACAGTTTAAAACAAAAATGCAGAAGTTATGTTTGCTGTGTACATTGAACTGTTCCTTAAAAATGTATTTCTTAGTTGGATTGTAGTAATGTCTTTATATGGTGCTTGTACCAAGCTCTCTCAATGTTGTTACTGGGATTAGTTGGTGAAAATGACATATGATATGGAATCCCAAGTTATTTCACTTCCCAAAACATACTTTTAATGATAATTTGATGACAGATTAAATCAATAAATGTGTTATTTACTTGCAGAACCCATTTCATGTTTGTACCTTTTGAGTTTCTTCAATGTACATACTGAACTTTAGAAAATTAGTAGGATAGACATTTATGCAAGATAATTTAAATAACTCCATACATATTCATAGATGTGATAAAAATATAATGGCTTTGGAAACTATAGATTTCTCCCTCTTTGTGCTTTATTATTCTGATTTCATCAAAAAAAAATGTAAAATTTGAACTAAGATTTAACTTTTATTAAATGGAAATTTTCTTATGTTTGTTTTCAAATAGTTAGTGCCAAGTATAAGGCAAAGTTCATTCAGTATTAAATGCAACATTCAAATTAAGTAGTAGTCGGAAGCAGTTAAAAATAATAAAATGCCAATTTTTTTTTTCTGGAGCATTATAAGATTCTTTCTTCCAGTATTAATTCCCAGTTGAGAAGTGAAATTTTGAGACATTTTATATTAATATGCGATTTTGTGTACATTCAAAGACGAGCTGTTTTACAAATGTAATACTGAAAATCCATTTGTTTGAATTTTTTGCATTTGACAGACTTTTACTGAGCAAATTCATTTTAAACACAAATTATTATGGAAATCATTGTTTTTTAATTTTATTAAATATTCTGATTTTTTTGTCTAGTTGCCAGTTAGTTATCTGGTTTACTCTTAGTTGTACAAATTTTTATAAGTAATTTGATACTAACATTACTTTGAATAATAGCATAGATAAAATTAACAAGTTTATTTTATAGTAAGAGGGGGGAGGGTGGTAAAATTCTTTTTAAAAATTATAGTTTTAGGTTTTTAATAAATGCTCATGAATGTATGCTAAATAATTTATTTTTCAAGAAAAACTTGGCAGTCTCAAATATATGGTTTTGGATAACTTTTTTTAATGTAGACAAGTAAAAATTGATTACATTAGGGATTTGATTAACTAAATAGAATGTCAGCACACAATTGACAGTAATATACATTTGTTAATCAAAAATTAAACTGCACATTGAATAAAAGATTAATGTTAGTGTTAGTAGCGATGTGAAATGTTAACAAAATATCATTTGTGTATTTAATCATATTCAATATTATAGAACTTAAAAGCATTTATTGAATCTTTAGTGAAGTGTTTCATTATTTGTATCCATTTTGTAAAAAAGTTTTTTTCTAAATAAGCATTAAAATAATTAATGCACAACTTAATGAATATGGTAATTATTTATTTGATGGGCATTTAGAGATAATGTTATATCAATTCTAAAGATCGTTTTGATTTGTTACAAAAATTCCATAGTCAAATTAGAAAATGTTACTGAAATATTTTGTGAATTTAATTTATAAAATTAATGAAAGTGCATTACATCCATTCTAATTCAATGTGAAGTGTTATTTTCCCTTTGTTTTTGTACAATCATGAACATTGGTTATCCTGAATTTGTTCAAATTCAATTTTTTAAAATGTGATATATTATTTTCAATAAATTTATTCAACAACTAAAAACTTTATTTTTTTCATAATTTATAAAGAATGACATAAATGCTACCAGCTAATTATACATCACTGCTTTCTTTTTTTGCACCTTCATTTAACATAACATTGTGAAGAGAACTACTCATTTGTTGAGTTAGCTGATATTGTTTCGACCAATTGTATCTGCAATAAAACCTAAAAATACAAAACAGATATTAGGTGGTTTTCAAAACTCATCTCTAGAAATTACATTCATTTTTTTTTGACATTTCCAATCATAAATCAGTATAATAATCCTTCAAATATAATTGATTTAATTATAACTTAAACATGTAGTGAAGTTGTCTTTTTTACACATTTAACAACAATAAAATTCTGTTTCTATGTAAATATATAACATGAGTCAACTTCTACCAGACATATTAAAAACATTACTGAGATAAATGAAGGAACCTAGATGGCTTATATTTTCATAAACTGGTATATGGATAAATACTTAAAAACATTTACGATTTTTATTAGCTTTAAAAATGAAAGTTAAAGCATTGTTTTCAAAATTCTTACATACATTGATTTTAAATTGGACAATAGAAAATTAATTACTGACACTCATTGTAAATATGAAAATGTAATAAGTATACTTTCTACAAGACCCCTGTAAAGAGCACCATAATTATAATTTTTAAAAATATAGAATAATATTATGAATCACAACAATTTTCTAAATTATTTTGCAATATATGCAAAATAGCCCAGTATTTGAATCTAAATAAAAATTTTTGCCAGAAGCTATATTCAGATTGTTTTACATGTAAGGAATAATACATTCAACAGTGAATAAGATAATTTTACAGAAGTTAAAATCTCAATTGTTAATAGACTTGAAATATATACACATATTGGCATATGAATGAAAAGGGAGAATTATCGGAGTTTCATTTGTATTTTCTTCTCCAATTCTTTACTTTTTTTCCCCCACGAAAGATATATAAATCCATATTTGTTGGATATAATTTTGATACAGCAAAGTTTTGCAAAACATCTTCATCTGATTCAGGATTGCTTCTAAATTTTAAATGCAGAAACATTTAGATAAATATGTTATACTGTTACAAGTAAGCATTATAAAATGCATAAATGAATTCTACAAAATAAATTAGATCTTTCTACTGCAACTATAACCATTTTAATGATGAAAATATGATTGTTACAAAATCTTGAATTTTGTACTGACAGAATAAAAATGTGTAACCCAACCAATTAATCATTTAAATATTTACATTAAGTAAAAATAAAGTGGGGGGACATATGCCCAAGACAGCAGTGTGACTAACAGATCATATACATAGAGCAACTATTACAGTCTTTATCTTGAAAATGTGTACTTACTATACAATATCAGGTTATAAACACATGTTTATAAAGTAATTTAGTTCACTATAGAAAAAAAATATTTTCCGAAAGGAATTATATTTAAAAGTTACGGCTTTGATTATCGATCTGATTGAGTATGATTGTCATCACAGTTGAATATCTCTCAGAAAAACTTATACAAATTGATTGGAGATACAAGATTAGCTACAGACTAGAAACTCTCTGAAGAATTCGAAAATTATGTTTTTACAATATATAGTCTGAAGAAATAGAATTGTGATTAAAATAATAATAATTCTTAGGTAGAGTCTACGAGACATACTTTCCAGTGAGCTTTAAAGAAAGATAATGTTATGCAGTCCATTGAAATTAAAATGAGAGAAAATAATACTTGAATTATAATTTTTCCACATTAGTTCCACTCATAATTGCAGAACTTTATCCAGTGTAGAAATACTTTTGACAGATTTCAATATCTAAAATTTACTTAATAATCATGATTTTTTTTTTTTGAAAAATCAGAATGCAAAATTCTTATTTAAAACTAAAGCTTGTTTGTTTTAGCAGAGGAATTTCGAAAAGCTCCAGAATTTTCTTACTATTTTGAAATTTTAATCCCATAAAAAATATAGAATACATACAACAAAAGATCAATTTTGATACTTAAAAATTAAATTGAAAATTCATTTAAATTCATTATTAAGACCAAAGAATTCATTAAAAAAAGAGGGAGAATTCTCTCTTTATTTAACTGTTTATTATTAAATTACATCATCATATTAGGGTATGAGTGTTCGATCTAGGTAATAACAAAATGGTGATACAAGGGGAAGTGCAGACAGAGAACACAGGGTACTTTACATATTAGAACAGGGTAATTGTTTGTATTCAGTTCCTAAATTTAGCAAATAATTTTGAAAAATAAGTCAGACAATTATTAAAAAAAATCACTTCTATTACTAAGCAAGTTAGTTAATCTAATTGTATAACATATCAAGATTAAGAGCAAAAACTAAGCAAGTAACAATGCCATCTCAATAACTACTTTGAAACACTGAGATCTCTTATACTTTTTCTCTATAGACTCCAGCACTCAAGGATTGCTATGAACCATCATATTTGCAATTTCCTTGAAAATGAAAATGCTGTCAAAGTCTGAATATGACAATGAAAGTTCTGAATGTAGAAAATCTAATTATAATTTTCATTCTAAAATCTTTCTTGAATAGTCTCTAAAACATTCACTATTTGAATCAACATTATTTACTTTTTAGAAGACTTTCTTCTGTTTACAATTTTTAATCATTTTACAAACTAAACATTTGTATAATGCCACAAATACTTTGTAATGTTAATATGTTCAATAAAATAAAAACTTACTTTTTTACTAATTTTAAGTTGTAAATTATTTATATAAAGCAGAAAACATATCTGTTTTTTCCCCAATCACAATATCTCTTCTAAAATAATGAACAACAGTAGTTTGATATTTGTACATGCTGTTCTGGGGCCTAATTCTTATTAAAATGTGCCGTTTTGAAACTGTGTCAACAATTTTAATATTTAAAATGTGCTAGTTCTTAAGATATTTAATTGAATAACACAAATCAATTTTTTTTCTTTATTCAGAATTTCAATAATTATTTCTAAAATAATTACCATACAAGAATTATTTCATTTATGTATCAATTTTAAGAGAAAAGTTGTTTTTCTAATGATGTTAATCTAAAGTACTGTAATGTTTTATTTGATTTTCACTAAAATTTAAAGGATTTTAGACAATATCAAAGATCACTCAAGATAATTTTCAAATCTGCTGAAAGGAGAAAAAGAAGGAATAACAAGCAATGTTTCTCTGATCTAGCACAAAAAAGCACTTACAAGAAAATAATGGAAATTTGAATCATGGCAATGAAAACTGCAACAGGAAAGAACTTCTCTGTTTGGAATTTGCAGAGCTTTCAGGCATGTAACATACAAATCAAAAAAGAGAGAGAGGTTGGGTTGGGAGGGGGTATTTACTAGATGCCAATTTTCATTGTCATAAAAGAGAACCAAAGAAAATTAATTTCAAAGAAAAATCGTTTCCTTATTTACATGCATTTTCTACTTTAAAAATAATCAAAGAAAGCAATTTAATTCTACACAACATTGGTTATATCATCTAGCTGAATAAAAAACCAGAATTAGGAACTTTTAATGCTGAGTACATATAAAATGCTTACTTCATTTCAGAAATATATCCTGAAATTAAAAGTAACTAGATTAATGTTTCAAGCTTTAATACACTTTTTTCTTTATTTTTACTTAGTATTAATGTTTAAAACAGAGCATCAATACTTTTGATTATAAAAAAAATTATAAAATTATTATAAAATAAAAATTTAGATCCTGAAAGAAAAAAACACATTAACCTTTTCTTTTTTGAAATGATGAACTTATAGATAACAAGTTAATGCATTCATCCAACAATATAAATTTATCTGCTTCTGCCAATTTTAGAAAATAACTAATTCAAAAAACTGAAGTTTTATTTGAACAACTAATAGTTACTTACCAATATCCTACAGTTGTCACTGCAAATGTTAAAACAGCTACATCTGCTGACTTTTTAATTCTACCTAAAAAAAAAATACAATTTAGGTAACTGAAACCATGTATAAGTGTACAAAAAATATCAATATGAGTATAATGGTTAATTTTACAATTTTAATTTCAAAACTTTCCAACATGCTCAATTTTAGTTTCAAAAATAATTTTTTGATTAAGCACGTTTTTATTTCTTAATAAATTGAGTTGCTATAGAAACAATAGTACTAAGCGTATGAGAACAGAAGAAACAAAAAAGTATTAAACAACAAAGAAAATCTACATTTGTTGCAATGATTTAAGAAAATGCTAGATTCTAACATCAGTAATATATGTTTATGTTCAATAATTAATTATTTTTGGAAATATTTTCAAAAGAATTTATCTAAATTCTTTTAAGAAAAACCATATAATTACAAAATAAATAAATAAATTCTTACTTGTTATTAGAAAACAACCTAAACCAGCGGCAATACCAGAATAAGTACTAATGGTAAACGTCTTCTTAAAGCAAGGAATTTTTTGAAGATCAGTGCCAAATAAAGTGAACTAGATAATAATAATAAAAAAATTGTAACTAGAGTTATATTTAAAATCCTAATATATCTTAATCAAGCCATCACATGAAATATCAATAAAGCATACACTTTTACTTTATAAAAAACAATGTAGAAGAATTTTATTTATTTCCTTAAAATATGAATGAAGCGATATTGTTTTATGCATAATCATTACTTTAGTTAAATCATATATCACTGTGAAATCAGTTGTCAAGTAGTTTTTTTAAAAAATTTTTAATAAGCAACTATTACCATAATATTGAATTAAATTGTTAGTAAATGTGATACAATGTGTAAAAAATTACAAAAGTTATAGACAAAAGGGATACAGCAATTAATTTTAAATCAGCAATATTTATAACATTTTTAGGTGAAAATACCGATTTAAAAAGTTCTTGCAGATCCAATACCTTTTTAAATTTAGGTATTTAATTGAGAGAGTTGGCAGCCATAGTAAAACAAATGAAGACTATAATTAGTAAAAGGCACATATTCATAATATTGAACTTTCCTATGAGTTATTCATGCTTAATTTAACTGGTTATAAATGTACATAATTAATAATTAACAAGGAGCATAACTAACACAACAATACATTAACATTCATTGCTACACTAAGCTTTAACAGTACAATTACTCTTTTTTCTTTTAAAAAATTTTGAATGTGAAGTTTAACACATTTAACTGTGTGCATTCTATAAATAAATGAACCTCTCAGAAAGAGCATAATTCATTCCTGAGCCTTACTCAAAATGCAAAACACTTTTAAAGTTAAATAATGCTTTCCACTGAAATTCATGAAGGAAATTCAAATAGGAGAATATATTCCATTTTGAAGCAAAATACCATTTTTTTAAAAAAAATAATGTAATTTATTATTTATAATGCATGTTATTTTTAATAAAAAATTGCTTCATTTTCAGTTTTCGACTACATTTCAAAATTCAACAAAAATGAGACATAGCATTATCCTTAAATAAATTTGTACCACACACAGTTACTGTTGTATCAGCGTGAATGCTTCTTAACATACAATAACTCCTAATGCCTGCAACATCTTTCTTATTTCATTGAAAGATTGTTGCTTTGTGGTATCTATTATATCTTACTTTCTTGAATAAATCTTCTGTCTAGTTTTAA
Organism: Argiope argentata; assembly: GCA_026289955.1. Taxonomy (NCBI): domain Eukaryota; kingdom Metazoa; phylum Arthropoda; class Arachnida; order Araneae; family Araneidae; genus Argiope; species Argiope argentata. Next base: position 267,383 of record JAOUZG010040590.1, read on the forward strand.
GATACAACACAGAAGGAAGCTTTGATAACTATTTGAATGTAATTAGTTATAAAATAAACATGACATTAACATTTGGAAAAATAAATAAGTCAAAACAACTAAAAAGTGTCAGCAAATTTCTACCTCACTGTTATCCATCAAAGAAATATGCAGAAACATAAACAAGCAAAGAAGTACACAATAAAGCTAGTTTGGCTAATTTGAGCTATTAAATAACTGAAATGAATCAATACAAATTACTTACATAACATACAATCATTTCAGTCATGTTAAATTGTTACACTAAGTAATTAATTTTTACATAGCTTAATACAATATTATCAATGCCATTTTTAGATTTTCATATGTGTTATTAGTTTGAATATAAAAGCATTATTTTATTGGACCTCTCTTTACTATGCTGTTCGATTAAAAATGAAGCTTATCTTTAAAATCAGTAAAATATGAACTTGAGAGAGAGAAGAAAGGAAGAGAGAGAATGTTTTGAAACAATTATATCTTATATGCAAGCCTAAACAAAGATTTAAGATTACAGGATAGCTAAGATTTATAACTTGAGTAGTATTATCTATATCAATAATATATAGCTGTGACAGTACAATTTTTTGATGTATAAAGAATCAAATTAATCAAATAAATATACAAATTCTCCCTCTGAGAATTTTAAAAAGCATATTAAGACAAATTTGACTAGTTAACTCTTTGATCCTTAATCACATCATTCAAAACTATCTCAGTGAACAGCCGCAACATTAATACAGAGATTTATATAGGGTTTTTAGACAAGAATGATGATACTGCTCCTAATAAACAGAATTCACTCGATAACCTATTTCTATGAGAGAAGAAAAGGTATTTTAGACTAATTAAGCCAAATCGCACCCATTAAATAAAAGAAGATGCTGAAACTAAAAGCATTTGCTTATGAAATAAAAACCATGAAAGTCTTGGGAAAAAATCAGTTTAAAATTGGAATATCTACACGTAAAGTTTAATTAAAGCAAATGTTTTCGAAGTAACAAAAAAGCATGTTTGATAATTCCAAATATTTTAACAACTACAAAAGGTTTTCTTAAAAGACAGCAGGAAAAATCGTTTCGATGTTATAGTTATTTTAAATGAAATACAGGTGATGAAGGAACAGGAAAGAAAAAAAAATTCTAAGAAAAAACTTATATTATCAACTTCACTACAAATGTATGGTTTTACAAAACAGTCAATTGATTGGCGGTTTAAAAGCATACTGTATTTATTAATTTAATATTGAATAGAAATTTCGATAGATAAGCATAACATTATATATACATATCAAATGAATAATGTCTGATACTTTTAGGCTAACATAATAAAGAAAAAAGGTAACACTGATAATTCCCGATGAAAATACAGAAATTCATAAGTAAATTAACTGAGTGCAGTGGTAGTCGCGCACTATCGGTATCCAAGATAAAAAGTTTGCCTGACTTTTATACATTAAAATTTCCTATAAAATTATATTTAAATACAACTTTTTTTAAATTGCCAAGCAATTATTTTCAGAAATGTGAGGTTGAAGTCTCAAAGACAAAATTTACATACGTTGCATACTCACATAAAGGATTTCGAATTAATTTATAATAAAAAAATGATCATACTTTCTTTTCTTCCATAATGTATGAGTTTCCTTTCACTGAAACAAAGAAAAGCAAATTACATAATCACACAACTAACTTTGAAAACTGAATAGGAATTATTTCGATTTTTTTCTGATATAGCCTTTTTTCTTCACATGAAGCGAATTCTCGCCAATTATGAAATACCACACGTATATATAAGTAATGGTATAATTGCAATTATAATTTACCTAAAGTTTATCTTTTAGTATGAAAAAAGTCAATTCTTTGAAAAAATTAATTTGAATGATATGATTTTGTCATTATGTGACCTTTGCAAAATACTTTTATTACAGAATTTACCAGTCACATTTGGCATATGTTTGGCGAGCGAAATTTGCTGTTAAAGACAGAAAAGGAGTTTGGCGTTATGAAAGAAAAGATCATCTCCTGTATTGATTTTCATTGGTTAAATTTTTTTCTCTTAATTATAAAATTTGTTGGAAGAGCAAGTTGCAAAACTGCCTTATTTATTGCCAATAGTAGCAGGTAGAAATTTTGCGGTGGTAAGCAATATGCAACTAGGAATGACGAATATTTTATCAACTGCTATTATTTAACAAATATCAAAAAGTCACAAATACTTGTGATCAATACTATTTAAAGAGAGGAATGATTCAATTCCTTGATATGATCTTACTGGTAATATTTCGTTTACAGGGGTTAGATCAAGATAGAATGCAACAATTGATATGATCTCCCCAATTAAAACTCCAGAACAAGAATTCAGTCATGCAGGAGGAAAGTCCCTTACAGACTGATGCACTTTCCAGGGAATGACCCCCCCCCCCTTAACTGTTGATGTGGGTCTTACTAATCTCATGCATAGTGAAATACGAAGCGCTTCTTTTGATAAATTGTCGATTTAGCTTTACATTGCAAAAAAATTTTAACCTAAAATCATGCTAATATTTTTTGGTGACTTTATGAAAAGGATTAATTTTTTATTCATTTATTACGGACAACATGGCATCCCCATTTGGACATACTATTTTTTAAGCAGACGCTTAGTGTTTATATATGCAGTAATAAAAAAGTAACTGGAAAGAAATAGAGAGGAGTTGAACCAATTTTACTTGAGAAAATATTACTTTTATCCTGATCAAATGAAGTTAGATGTTGGCACAGCAACATTCGTGGATCCCTCTCTCCTCTGCAGCGTTGCAAACCATTATTTGAATTTAATTTCCCCATAAACAGTTTCTAATTAACGATATTGCAATAAATTGCAGTAACAAAACATTCTATTGTTAGTCACTTTCAAGAGAGATTATATTCAATCTCGTAATTTTTTTGTGAATGTAAAAGCAATTTAAAACGAAATATTACTATTTTTTTAATAAAAACTATTGCATTCTAAATATTTAAAAATAAAGTTTGCCATAAATGTTACGAGTCAATTAACACATGACTCGTAACTTAATATATGAACTTCATCAAAATTCTGAAAAATGTAGATTTTATATCCCAATTTTATACTGATATTAAATACACTAAGGGCTCTGAAAAAGACTTGCAGATGCACTATCTCGAGAGATAGATGAAATTTCCCCTGCTGTAATTTATTTTAATGAATTCGCTTCTGCTCAATCTACGGACGAGGAACTACAACAGTTTTTAAAGTCAATAATTCCTCCTTAAAAATTGAAGAACAGTGGTTTCCTCTTGTGAACGTTCATCTTTATTGTGATGTATCTCAAAAACAACCTCTACCTTTTGTTCCTAAAAACATAAGGCAACTAATTTTTAAAACACTCTATTTTTTTCTCTCACCCAAGAATTGCAGCTCTATCGAATTAATCGCTAAGCAATTCGTATGGCCTGACATGCGCAACGATATAAAATCTATGGTTTGCAGCTGTATTTAATACCAACTAGCTAAAGTGATGCAGTATATAAAATATTCCGTTGCAACAATTTGCCTTACCAGATGTCCGCTTTTCACACATACATATAGATTTTATAGGTCCTCTCCCTTCTTCTGAAGACAACCAATTCTGTATGACTATCATTGATAGAATCACTAGATGGCCTGAAGTAATCCCAACGCCTGCTATGACTGCGGAAACGGCTGCTTGGGCCGTGGTTCATGGCTGGTATAAATTACCAATAGAATCTTTCCAAGGAACTTACTCGCATGCTAGGCTGCAACAGAATTTGCAGAGTTTCCTATTATTCTCAGACGGATGGGATAATTGAGAGAATTCTTGGAGATCTTAAAAGTGCTCTTAAAGCACATAATAACATGAAATGGATCGAAATACTTCCAACAGTACTGTTAGGATTCCGCTCAGCTTTTAAGGAAGATATTAAGGTTACCTGTGCACAACTTGTTTATGGCATCACCTTTCAATTACCTTCCGATCTTGTGACGAACGGTTCTATCAATCAAATCATTAAGCCGACTTATGTGTTTAATTTAATGAACACAATGAGGACCTTGAATCTTGTTTTCACTGCGCTTTATAGCAACCCAAAGGTTTATGTCAATCCTTTATTGAAAATTTGCTCAAATATTCTTTTAAGATCAAATAAGGTCAATCCTCCACTGACAACACCTTATACTGGATCCCACTTGGCTATTAGTAGAAACGAGAAAAATTTCATTTTAGATTTAAATAGGAAGCATAATACAGTATCAATTGATCGAGTCACACTTGCTTATCTACTTGCAGATGATACTGATCCAACACAGCTCTCTCGATGTCAACTAATCTTTGAGGTCTTCTACTATTGTACCAAATTCTACTAAACTATCTATTGCTACTAGATGCGGCCAAACGGTCCGATTTTCCAAAGCATCTAGCTGCTTTTTGTGATATTCATGAAACTTGTTTCTGTTTAACCACATAACTTTTATTTTCTTTACTATCTTATAAGACAACACCATTTATTTTAGGAATATTTTCTTATTTTGTTTCAAATGGAAATCCATTGAATACATGACTTATCTGTGTATTCGAAGTAATTTTCATATTGGATTATAATCCTTACAAATGGTTTATTTGTAGCTTACAACTACCAAAGTTCAATAAATCGATGCACATGCGGCATACGGGCAAAACTGTTAAGCGGTTAACCCGGCAAAAGCTAAGAACCGCGTTTCTGGAGCATACGCCGAAGAATACATCTTCATTCCTTCCATCTAGTTACCGATTATATTTTTCTTTACTTATAATACAGCTCAATGTGTGTTTGTTTGTTTGTTTGTTTGTGTGTGTGTGTGTGTGTGTGTGCGTGTGTTGTCGCTCTACAGGGCAGACCATTCGACCTACAGCTACCAAATTTAATACTTGCATAACTTGGGGGCTGGGAATGTGCACCCAAGAGCCCCTTTTTTGAATTTTCAATTAAAATTTGAATTAAAAAATAAGTGAGATTTCGACGTTTTTTCGTTATAACTTCCGAAAATATTACAGCACAAAATTGATTTTTAAATCCAGGTAAAGCTCAAAAAATTAGCTTTTTAATGATACCGATGTTTTGACCTATAAATTAAAATTCTATTTTTAATGAATTTTTAAACATTTAATTTAATCGTATTTTTCAACAATTTATTTCGCATAAAATAAAAATAAAATTTTATCTTCACGAGGATTTAAAAAAATAAATAAATCAGCTTTTAATAAGATGTTGCCATCATATTTTCAGAAGTTCTGATTAAAAAAAATAAGGTAATGGCTACCAAAAATAAAACAAATATATAATTTTCATTATGTGATTATATGAAATGAAATAAATAGGAAATGAGATATTTTTTAAACAATAAATGCAAGAGATTTTTTTTATCGTTTGCAGTATCCAATATATTAGTTTAACTAAAGAATTAAAACAAATAAAAACACAAAATAAAAATATATTACAAAAGTGTGACAGTTAAAACTGAAAAAGAATTTTTAGAAAAGCACCAAACGATAATCTGATGAGAACGAGATTAATTATTTAAAAGTAAGACATCTTAAACGAACTAGAAGATGACGTCATTTCAAAGAAATGACGAACAAAAAGCAATTGATAATAAGTATAAGTAAAATATTTTTGCATTTTTTTTTAATTTTTAAAACTATAAGACATGTTTTGAATTGTTACTTTTACTTATGTGAAGAAGATATATTGTGCAAATCAAAGAATTCGCCATCGTGATTGTAATTTATCTCCGCATTTTAATGAATCAAGCGAAATAAAAACGCATCTGCTTTCAACGAAGCGTACACAATATTAAAGCTATACTGATAAAAGCAGGTCAGCTATTTGAAAATGCATCTTCTTTCAAGCAAGCATATATGATAATTAATAATGCAAAATTTGTAAAAGCAGATAAAATATTTTTTACCCGCATATTTCGGAGACATCAAAATTTCTAATCAAAACAATATCATGTTTTCACATGAGAAAAAATAAATCAACTATCATTCCAAATTAAACAAAAATGTCATCTTCAGCACGTGCCTGCATAAAATGAAACAAATATGAAACATGATATTTTTGGGAAATAAATGCAATGAAACGTTTTCTATGATATTTTATAATACAGTTATTACTAATTCAATAAAACAGTTTTATTTGAGGCAAATATGGTTTAACATCTACAAGGCATCTTCTGTAATCAGAGCCCAACATTTAATTTGTTAACTTTTTGTGATAGACATACATCTCTTAACAAATAGACTAAGTGAAATATATAATTAGTAGATTGAGGGGAAAAAATGCTGATGAATTACGATTTTTAAATAAGCTTTAAACGGAAGTCAGTTTGGGAACCGTATGCTTTGTGGCTGTTTATAATAAAACAACAACAAACAAAAATCAATCCGGAAAGTTTTGAATGCACTACTCATTCTCGTATTCAAAAACCTTCCTCGCTTTTCAGCATACTGTCTGCCCATAAGGAGATCTCTGGCCGACAGTCGTCTATGTTTACGGCGGGCGTTATAGAAACAGGCGTCGATAGGGAGGATCCATTTCGAATGGGTGGAATCGAACCGAAGTCTGCGGGGATATTCTTTATCTTGGCGAAAAAATGAAGCGATAAAAAATTATTGCCCATTCGTCTTCTCGCTTTAGACGCAGTTGCTCGTATCTTTATATTTGCTTAGCTTACTTCTTTTATATTTTATTAATATTTTCTTTGGTTAATATTAACTGCATTTCATTATTTAACAATTTTTGTCTCTTGAATTTTGAGATCCTTTAAAATGCCTTTTCGATTTAAGAATGGAGAGACTTTAAAATCACAAGCTCGTAAAATTGTGCATAATGTTATAGAATTTTGCTTGAAACTTGCTGAAAATTCGTATTGGGAAAAAGATGGGGTTTTAGAAGAACTAGTAGATGAACTAGTAATTCAGATTGGAAGTACTGAATCGGATTCCGATTCAGAAGAAACGGAATCTTATCACAGTGATTTAGAATTCTTTTAATTGAAAGTACACAATTGTCACACGATCTTTGATAGTTTTGCACTTTTTAAAAAATAATTAATGTGTTTTATAAGGGGAATTTTAAGATTGCTTTTTTTGTTTCATTTCAATTAGTCTAATCGTAAGTTATAGAAGATATAGAATTTTATTTAATTTATTTCCTGAAGCTACGAAATTTATTTGATTCTTTTTTGTTATTTTCTATTTTTTCAATAATGCGCTCTTGTTTTCTGCTATTCAATATGTCGATAATCAAAAGTTTCAGCTTAACATACTTTTGATTATCCTTAAAATTTGATAAAATGTAATTGTTAATTTTGAGTTTCGAAAAATAGTATATATATCAAAAATAAATAAATAAATTTATTTTGGAGAGGTTTTAAGCTTATTTAACAATGGATATTTTACTTTGTAACAGCAACCTTTTATAAAAATTATGAAATAATTACGATTATTATGTCGTTATTTTTATGTTGAATTAGACAGATTACTTCGCGTTTGCTGCGGAGAATTTGATCTTAAGTAGTTACATAAATTTAAAACAAATAAAATGAAAATTAATTTTTTGTCATGCTGGATTCTACTTAATTTGTTTTTCTTCTTGTGCAGTCGTTAGACATATAAATAATTATTCAGTTTTTCTATTTGATTTACTCTGTTCTTTCTGTACTTATCAGAAAGGAATTTCTATATTATTTTAACAGGAATAATATATATTTTCAAAATGCCAAGTATGCAAATGATTTTCAGCCCAGTGAATTATTTTTCGAATTTGCTTTCGAAAATTAAAGGCAATATATCAATACCGCCAATTAGGCGCTAAACGCGCCAACGTAAGAAACTTGAATGAATTTCTACCTCTGCGAAATGGACTATTCCTGCTGTAACCTGTTTCTATAACGACCGCCGTAAACATAGACGACAGTCGGTCAGAGATCTCCTTATGGACAAACAGTAAGTTAAGATGCATTTATTTAGTTAAAATAAGAGGAAAGATGAAAAAAGGAGATATTTACAATTTACAACAAGAGGAACTAGGTCTATTCACGAATTTAGGCCACATAAAAACAACCGATAACATTGTCGGGAAAAAAATACAGATTAGCTATTAAATACTTTAGAGCCATTTTTATTTAGTGTAAGGGGCTTAAAATTTAAATTCTGATGAACGAACGGAATATTTCTGTTCTTAAAGCTTGATAATTTAATTTTTTTAAACATAATTTTTTTTTATGTTACAGTACTTTGTTATTGAATTTTTTGATAGCATTTTGAGGTTAACAACGTTAAATAATATCTCCCATTTAATGATATAGCATGGAGTATTCTTCGTGCCATTTCTGAAAGATTTTTTTTTACCTCTTGAACAACCCATATAAACCATTCAATACAAAATTCTAGATTAAAATAAAACAGTACGGTCAGAAACAACTCGACGTTCATAAATGTGGGGCGGGGGGGCGAAGACTGAAATATATATATATATAAGGAAGTGAAAACCCATGTCAAAGAGTGATGAAGAATTCTGGAAATGCCCCCATCTTTCCCCGTTGCGCCCTGTACGACGTAGAACTGTCGAAAAGTGGTAATCTCAAGATACTGAAATGAACAGTGACAACCCTCCAGCTGTGTATCCCGCGATTTTCGCCGGTTGGCAATCAGTCCATTTTCTGTTGTAACTCGCGTTTTTCGTCGTTTAGAGTGTTTATTTTTACGATTATAGATTTTTATTATATTAGTATCATGTAACATTTAGTATCAGTTCGCTTTCTTTGGAAAATATTTAAACTTATTTGCAAACATTGCATATGAACAGTGGTTTTAAAGAATATCGCAGCGAGAAGGTTAATTTTGTATTTGAGGTGGGTTCCAAATTTTGAGTTAATAATGGGTTAGACTTAAGCCGTTTATTTCTAAAAGGTCGAATTTAGAAGGGAAAGATGGAAAATGTCCGCGGGTTAGTAAAAGGCAATGTAAAATCGGAAATATTGTAACAAAAGTATTTTGAGCTAATAAGGTAGCTTTTGCTTTTCTAAAGATAAGAAACGGATTAAATTCGCAGCATATATGCATTTACTAAAACAAATTAAACATTCTCAGAATCACATTTAAAGATTAGTATTGCAAATCTTGAGGTTTCAGTTGTATAGTATGGCACAATCGCGGAAGCTTGTTAAGATACCGCTAGCGATGTATTTATAATTAGATGTGTAAAGCTATTTCGTCTGGTTGGATTTATATTCCACCTGAGTTAAATAATGGATTGTAGTTGAAGATAGGTTTGGCTTTCCTTTTTTCGTAATGACAGTCTTCCTCTCCAATAAACAAATAAATAGAAAAAATAAAGAAAATTGAAGGAAATGCAATGAAAATGCCACTGCTTAAATATTTTATAAATAAATAGATGTAAGGTTTAACAAAATTTTAAAAAATGAAAAAGAAAATAAATTATTGCGTTGCAAAATTAATGTATCAAAATTAAATTTTATATTAAAGTACAACTAAAGCAATATATCAAATGAATTGTGAGATAATTAATATTAACAATGTTTATGAAAAAATTGTACTAAAAAGTCTTAAGCTATAGAAACTTCTTTTAAAAATTGGCACTGTGAAAGAATATTAAATCGATATAATAATCCCAATACGAACGTAATTCTACATGCATGAATATTTTTATAAACGTAAAACGAGAAAGTTATATTTTTTCTTGACAACAACCCGATTTTACAAAAGCAACAACTTCGTTTTTGATAATGAAAATTAGTCAATGATGTTATTAGTATCGATACATTTCAGGATTTCTGGCCCTAAAACTTCTAGCAAGCGTATGACTTGGCTGATATCAATTTTTTAAAGTTAATTTTGATTTCGAAAAATTATTTTTTCCATTTGCCACAAAAGTAGTAGTGTTAATAAAATTTTCAAGCTTATCGTCAAAACTTTAAACTAGAATAATTTGGGGTATTTTATTATTACAAAATTAGTTTCTTCTGGAAAAGCTTAATTAAGCAGCAAACGCTTATTTAGTTTGATTTCTTAGAAAAAAAAACTAATTTCATTGACATTTTATTCCACTTTAAATTTAAAAAAAAAAACCCATTTTTTAAAAATATGCTAGCTTAATTTTATTGAAAGAAAATCTCAAATTCTCATACAATAATTTTATTTTGTTAAAGGTTTGTAGTAAACTGGTTCAATTAAATTAATATTTTTCTGTAATATCAAATCACAACTTGAAATTAAAAAATCACTCAGTCTTAGTTGTTTAACCACTTCGCATACAATGGCGTGTCTGATACGCGCATTGAATAACTGAATTTTTATTTTCAAGTCTGCAACTAAGCAACAGAATTTAATTAAATACGCAAAAATCAATTCGAAATGCTTTAATATTCCAAATGCTCCATATATAATTAAAAAATATCTAATTAACAATAAATGACCAAAATAGGATGTGTCATCTAATTAGAAAGTTCAATAAATTCGTATGTCAAGTGGTTAATAATAATAAAAAATCAATAATTTGGGGATGAAGTTTATTGACAAAAACGGCTAGCTTTCAGGAATACGCTACAATTGTTTGGGTGCAATTATTTTATGCATTTTTCACCAACTCTTCCTTAAATATTTATACGTCTTCTTTCTGATAAGTTTCTTGTCATAGCCTTTCAGAGATGTTCTTGATTTCATCCTAAACTACATTTTGTCACCCATATGCTTTCTTCCAACTGGAAACAAATTTTTCAGACAAATATTTAATAAATTGCAGCTCCTCAACTCAATGATCCAGGTATGCAGCAAAAATATTTTTCATGGACTGAAATACTTTATCAAAGAAATCTGTTGCAATGGAAGTGATCACGATAAATGTTGTTTTTTATTGCACTTGCCATGGTCAAGCTCTCTGAGGTAGTCAATGATTTAAGCCTAATTGGTGTCTCTTGAAGTACCTCCAACCAGGGCCAAGAGTACGACTTTTGAAACTCTCTCATCACATTCGCTTGCACAGCCCTTTTTACAGGGGGGCACATTCACACACCTTACAGATAGAGCGCAGAAGAACAACCATGCCTGAACCAAGATTCGAACCCGGGACTCCCAGATCAAGGGGAAAAAGTGCTACACCACTGCCATGACGCCAGTGTTAGTAATCATTCAAGCAGAGAGTAGGACAGTATAGTACAAGAGACTGCCTATTTTGATCTATAAACAATCTTTGGTAGTTCATAAATTTCCTTAATATTTCTTTTCAAATTTGGTGTTGAAAACCTATTCCATTTATTCGTCAGCCCTCATTGTCAATAGTAAAAAGTAGACAAAAATGATTTTGCATTTAGCATCAAGTTTGCTTAGACGATCTGAGGGTTATTAACGCTTCTTTGCAGATCACGCCAACGGAGCTAACAATGCAAATGAACTATCAGAACCTTGAGATTACCACACGTGTTTACCCGCGGGGGCATCTCGAAATGAGGCTGAGATTTTTCCGGCATGGTGGATGGATTTGCCACCCTGCAGGGTGCACTAATTGATGGGTGTAGGCTCCTTCCATCGATGATGGGACGTACTTCATACAGGAAGGGTTGTACTGTGGCTGGTGATGGCCATTTGTACTCAACCACAGTCACTCACCAATGTTGCTGTTGAGGCTGTCCGGTCAATGGGAAGACGCGCTCCTCCTATGCCAGGACGCCGGCGATCACGATAAATACAAAATGTAACGAGCTATATAAGTAAAATTTGGTGCACAGGTATAAGAATCTGCATCTAAAATACAAATCCTTGTCAGATTTTGAACCAAATTTGTCAAAAGATTGACGGCCTGTACATTTATATACATGAAAACTTGCTAACTTGTACACGCAATGACTTACGTCAATGGAATTCGGTATATAATCTTGCGAAAATAGCTATAGTTCCGTATCAGGGGTTGGTTACAATTGGTTGGAAATAAAACACCCAAAATACGTATTCGCATTGAGCATAAATTCTTAGTAAAAATACTCGATTCCTATTAAATATCTATAATTCGAAATTATTGTTCGCCAATGCCACGCGCAGCATTCGCAACCTTATACGAGGTTCATAATTTTATATGCGAGGAAAAAGGGATAAGACCTTCAAGGGAAAATATGCGAGAAAATTTTTGCAAGACCACTGTCGTTGGTTTCCCGAGTTACTTATTTTGAGGAAGCATTTTGCGGAACAAGTAATATTTATTGATGTTTTGCACATGACAAATTGTAAATTCCATAACTTAATGCACTAAAAATCAGTAAGGTTTTAATAACTTAATGCTCCAAAAATCAGCAAGGTAAATCTGTAAAGTTCCTAAAGGATTGATCACTAAATTTAGAATATTGATTACTAATCAGTGCTTGAGTATACATTTGATAAGAGCGCTAATCCTTAAATGCATTGAATACATAAAAGGATCCTGACTTATTATATCGGAGAAAATATTTCTAAGCAGTTTAGCCGGAAACCATTTATCGCTAATTAGAAATACGATGTTATTTATTTATATTTTCTTCATTCAGAAATGCCTTTGCTCATTTTTTAATGATGAAAACGGGAAGAATGAAAACATAATAATTAAAATGAAAAAAAAATCTTATCAGTTTTGGAAATAACATTTTTATAACGAAAAAAAAACTGATATAAGGATCCATTAAAATGATAATAAAGGATTAAAAAAAAGATTTCTGTATATGACTCATGAAAAAAAAAAACCCTGAAGAACTGCTTAGAAACACTTAGAGAAGTTGTCGAATTTAAAGCGGTACGCATGTTTAACTGGTAATTAATCAATATGCATACAATGAAGCTATTGTTAATTTCTAAGTTATAATATAGCTATAGTTGGCCGTGCTGGCCAAGTGGAAAGGTCAAGGTCTGAGGGCACCGGGTTCAAAACCACATTCCACTAAGGATCCGACATATATACTGATTAGATGGTTGTTAAATGCGAGTCCAAAGGCCAAATGTTCTCCTGTTGAAGTGGTGCGGAAGTCTGAACTAAGGGGTGCCAGCTCAGGTGTCATTTGCCTCATATGAATTTGGTCAGAATTACTAAGTGTATCCCAAAATATCCCTAGTAATGCTTTTAAACAGAATGTCAATGTAATTAAAGTAATTTATCCCTATAATGTACTTTTGCTATTAATATTTTCCCAGGTCTTGATAACTTAATTGTGGTGGAAAATAAAAGGAGAAAAATATTATAATGATGATGGTGACGATGCGATCTCTAGTTTTCACGCGTTCATTTAATACTTGAAGTTACCTACTTAACAAGACTGAAGTGAAATCTACGGGATTAATTTCTCGAATATGTCTTGTTCGATATTCCGAATATTCCCACAAAAAGTTGGGATATTAAAAAAAAAAAATATTAACATATTATTTAAAATTCAATCTGGTTCTTTCATTCTAATTTTAGTGATACCAATTTACTTTAAACTATGGTCTAAAAATAGTGGGCAAACTATACAGCGAGGATGTAACACCAAGCTGGAGTTCATGAATTGAGTATAACACACGAGAGACATAATAACAAATAGAGAGTTGATTTTTATATACAGGAGTATGCTGTATGTTATTCTTTGACAATTCAAAAATATTTGATCAAGTACAATTGAAGAAGTTAGAAGTTGAATTAAGCAGGCAATTGCTGTCGGAGAGGAAACTAAAACATATTTTAACTGGAACTTTAGGCCATTACGTTATTTTCACAAAGTAATTTAAAGAAATTCAAAAAGTGTTTTTATGTACCCAGATTATTTCAGTTATAAATCTGTAAGAAGGATCCAGAATTTATTGGTATCATTAATTTATAATTCAATTCCATAGTTAGTTTAGTCACTAAAATGTTTAATAATTCCTGTTAATGTTTGATAACATTTCAAAATAAATAAAAAATATTTCAAATGATTGTAAGTAATTTCAGTTTGTCGTATTATTTTGAAAACAAAACCTGAAAACTCATTTTAATTCAGGTTAATACCAATTGTAAAACATTTGTAATATTACGATTCTAACTACTAACAGCTCGTCAATAGTAATTTTAATTTAATTAGATGGTGTTAAGGATATTTAAAAGGCATATAAGAAGCGTTGAAAATTCTTCATAAATTTAAAAGTACTTAAAAGTCCTTAGCTAAGCTATTTTTGAAAAAAAAATGGAAATTATTGACCGAAGCATACTAACGATATTTATATTATTTGAAGCGTATAAACACATAAAGTAAAAAGATTCCTGCAGTGCTTTTAATGAAAGGCTCCTATTTTCTAATGAAATACCAAAATTTGACTTAAAAAATAAAGCCTTATTTCCTTATTCCTCTGGTAGAGGCTTTAGATATTGACCGAAGAGCAAAAAAAAAAAAAATGATATTCATCAATGCAATTATATAAAAACATATCAATAACAAATCACCATTATCGTTTATATGAAGACATGTACTGGGAAAAAAAAGAGAACTGCATCTAAAATGTAGTAAGCAATAGTTGTCAATACAATCGGCTGTGAATTTTCAGTAATATTACAAAGAATAATAAATTTAAATTTTATGAGTTGACAATATTAAGAAACAGCAGTACTCACATCAAGCTACCATCCTTGATTTTAATATTTTTGTTAAAAATTCTTCAAGTTAATAGATGCAGAGACCAAGGTGGATTTTTTTGGTTATCAGATGAAAAATCTTCTACTGCGAAAACTTCGATTGCATGGGAAGACTGTATATGCTGATTTCCGTCTGATTGCTACTGGACCTTCTATAAAATAGGACGATTAAGTTGGTGAAAATTGTAATTTTTGAACTAAGCAACACGTTTCTGTTTAAGTTACTTTTCAAATACTATTGATTGACTAAGATGGACATAATTGTTTTTTTCAGAGCATTGTAAATGTGAAAAGATGCTATAAAGTGATAGAAAATCTTTCAAATATGAAGGTTGTTATTTTGTTATTAACGTAGATATTTCGGAGTTTAAAATAAAGCAGTCTTCACACAAGACCAAAATTACGCACATGAGAAGTCACGCCTACCTCAGGAGCATCACGTGTTCCCATTGTAACAACGGCAAATGGTTGTCTATTCCGGACAGCTATTGCTATTATCCCTTTGTGTTCACAAGATTTTTCAGACATAGGCGTGGTCTTCTGTTGCGCGCACTAGTTGGCCTAGTATGAAGCAGTTTAAAAGCGAATACTGAAATATTCAAGAAAAGGATGTTAAAAAAAATTTCATTTTCGATGTAGCTACGAAAAATGGAATTTTTTCTAAAAAATATCTGTTAATATTTGAATTTAAAGCGGTTTGTTCAACCCTAAAACATCATTTCGAACGTAAAGCTTTTGTTAGAAAATGATGATATATAGTTTTTCAAAGGGTGTAATATTTTCTGATGAAAGTTTTAAGTAGACTTTTCCAGATTTCTAAGAATGCGGAAAGCAATAATATCCTTTTTTTAGATTATACGGTAATTTTGGATGAATTCTTTTCGATTATAGTTCCAACTTTTGTAGAATTCCTTCTCAAATCTGTGATTATCCCTTCCAACCATTTTTAGCCCGGTTATAAAATATATACACTGACAAGCCAAACAAACAAAACCTGGTGCACCTTTTTAATATCGTGTAAGGCCTCTGTGAGCGCATATAAGTGTCGCAACACGACGTGGTATGAAGTCAATTAAAGTCTGAAGTAGTGCTTGAGGTAACTAGCACCATGAGTTCTGAAGGGCTGTCCATAAATCCGTAAAATTACGAGGGAGTGGAGATCTTCTTTGAACAGCATGCTGCAAGAAATCCCAAATATGCTTAACAATGTTCATGCCTGAGAATTTAGGTGGCTAGCAGAAATGTTTAAAGTCAGAAGAGTGTTCCTGGAGCTACTCTGTAGCAATTCTGAAAATATGGGGTGTCGCATTGTCCTTCTGGATTTCTCCAAGTCCGTTGGAATGCACAATGAACTTGAATGGATGCAGGTGTTCAGACAGGGGACTTATGTACGAGACACCTGTCAGATTCGTATCTAGACCTATCAAGGGTCTCATATCAATCCAACTGCGCACGCATCACGCAATCACAGAACCTACACCAGCTTGGACAATCCCCTGTTAGCATGTAGGGTCCATGGTTTCATGATGTTGTCTCCATACTCGTACACTACAATCCACTCGATACAATTTGAAACGAGACTCGTCAAGCATGGCGTAAAGCTTTGTGGCGTGGAATCATCAAGAGTACACGAATGGGCATTCGGCCCCGAAAGCCCATATCTATAATGTTTCGTACTATGACCCTTGTTGATGGCCCAGCATTGAAATCTAAAGCAATTTGTGGAAGGGATGCACTTTTGTCACGTTTAATGATTATTCCCAGTCGTCTTTGGTCCCGTTCTTGCACGATCTTTTTCCGGACGAAATTTTGTCGAAGATTTGATATTTTACCGGTTTCCCGATATTCACGGTACACTCGTTGAATGGTCGTACGGGAAAATCCCCATTTCATCACTACCTCGGAGATGCTATGGTCTATCTCTCATGCGCTGACTATCATACCATGTTCAAACTCACTTAAATTTTTATAGCCTGCCATTGCTGCAGTAGTGACCAATCTAACATCTGTGCAAGACACTTGTCTTATATAGGCGTTGGCGACTGCAGCGCCATATTCCGGTTGGTCCCATATCTCTTTATTTGCATAAGCGTGAGTATATCAATTTTTTTGGCACTTCAGTGTATGATAAAATCAATAGCATTTGATTAATAACCCTTACACAGTTTACCTCCATCATGGGTCTCACCATAAAGCACATAGACCGATTTCATAATAGGGATGGTAATTGCAGTCGAATTAGTGTTTCACGTGAGACTTATTGAATGCGTCTTAATTTTTTTCACTTCCAACCCTTCTTTGAATAGAGAAGAAGGTTTTCTATCTTCATCTACATCAGAAAAAATTTTGCTACTATCATAAAATTAGAAAATAACTAAGAAAAATAAGCAATAAATAAATAAAAAAATTCGTAAAGAATATTAACCCCATGTTTTAAGTCGTTTTTTTAAAAGCAATTTTTGGCTACAAATATTGGAGAATTCCTAGTCAGGTTTCATGACTTCAGAAGATTTTTTCTCTATCTCATCTGAGGTCGCAAGACTTTTAAGAAATCTTGATTTGTATTAAATATTGCCTGGTTGCAATTTCTAAATCATAGAACGTAAATGATTTCATAATTTCTCTTCTAATAATTATTTTTATTACACGCATTCTTTTGATAATAGAATAAATTTAGTAAATTTTGATTCCGTAAGTTGAAGCCAAATTACATTTGTTTTATTATGTTTATATAATAGGAGATTTTCAATGATTGCATTTTCTGAAAGATTTAATTCCTCCAATATAAGAAAAAGGTAAATATAGGTTAGAAACAGGTTTTAGAAATCTAAATGCCACTTTTCAATCGTTTTGTTAACAATATCTGTTTCAAAATCACGGATGTTACAATTTTTTTGATTTTTTATGTGATGTTTTGAAACATATTTAAGTAATATACAGTGTAGTAATGACAAGAGTAGCTTTTAATGCATATTCCTCGCAAGCCACAAGAAAATCCGGTAAGCTTATTTTATTCGAAGGATCAATGGCCTTCTAAGGTTATGCTAGATTTATTCGATAAAAGGATTATATATCAGAAGGCTGAGCCATCCGATACTTGACTCTTTGCCAAACTACTTGCGGTAAATAGTCAGTAAGACCACATCCTCGTTGTCAAGACAGTTTTTCTTTTTTTTTTGTGTGTGTTTGGAGTATGCAAAATATTTTTTAGACAGAATTGAAGTTAACTGCCCTGTCTAACTGTCAGGACATCTTCTAAATTTGTAGAGCCCCAACTCAGTTAATAATTCCTAACTTATGTCCTGGATTATATTTATATGTGTACATATTCGCTATGGATTTATCGCGATAAATTTCTTTTACAAATTACCTCTTCCATTTAAATTAAAGCACTGCAAATGAATTTTTAAAAATGAAATTTTTACTTAGCTTCGAATATTTCACATTTGTAAGATTGCTATTTGGTAATCAAGTTTTCCCTTATTAGTACTGGCATTATTTCTCCATAATTATTTCCCTGAAATTTACCAAAATTACTGGTTCCCACTGATAACACAAAATGTTAACAATTTTAGAGCTTTTAATTATCAATTTATATATTTATTTATATAAATAATGATTTAATACAAGAGGCGTTATCTTGAAGATTATTATTATTATTATATAATTATTATATATAGAATAAAAATTAATATTTTTATTATATAATATTTATAATGATGAAATATATTAAACACAAAAACATATTCGCTTTTATTGCTTTATTTTGTCATTCATTTTTAAAGCGAAACTTAAGAATATCAGAGGAAGATAAAATTGAAAATATTTAAGAACATGACTACTCTTAATTTAATAACAAAAAAGGAAAAAGTTAAAAGTAAAGCGAGTTCTCTTTTCGGGATATACAGAGAAGAAATCGTAATTTACTTTTATAAACACTCAAGGCTCAACCGCGAATTGAAATCTTTCATTCTTATGTTTCAAAGCAGTTCATAAATAGTGGAGCTCTTTTTACATTTAAATACCTTTTCTGAAAAAAATATAAGAAATTTCCTTGAAAAAAATTAGCTTTTAATATTTTTAATTTATAAGAAAATAAATATTCTAATTGGTACATCATCTAAATGTTTTTAAATCAGAATATGAAATAATCTAGTTCATACTAGCAACATTCTTATTATAAGAATAAATACGTTAATTCTTATCATACAATAGTCTAAATTTCTTAGTTTTAATTTTCTGGAATCAGAAATACGGATGTTAAGCAAAACTAAAAAAATTGGAATTATGATCGAAATATACAAGGTGAACTGAAATTTTACACATTTGTAATAGATTTTAACCTTTAATGAATGCCAAGAATTTCTTCCTCATAACTCTCTTAACTTCTTTATAATATCTTTAGATTTTGGATAAAAAACTTTTTTTCCTGTGTTTTACTTTATTAATAAAAGCATATTTAAAATATTTATTATTTTCTGATTTGTAGTCTTTGATATATATCATAATTTATGATAATAATTATAATGGAATGGAAAAAATAATACTCATAAATTAACTTCTAGGTGGTGCCACTTCTGTAAAATACATTTTCAGCTAAATTATTACAAAACTTGATAATTTAGCACTCTGAATTATCAAAATATTTTATTTTCAGTGGGAAGCAATAACTATATAAAATTTCAGAATTCTAGAACGCGAAGAATCAAGTGGAAATTCGATTAAATTCTTATATACACGAAACATGCGAAATTAAGTAAAATAGTCAAAAAATAGGTATTCTTTAGTATTTTTGAGATAGGTAGAATATTCGTTATGTATTTTTGACGAAAAATTATATACTGTTCCCACATGTATTTAAAAAATTAAATATATAGTATAATGAAAGGTGTTTGAAATACAAAAAAAAAAAAAGACACAGACACGATCAATTAAAACACAACAACAGTTAGTTAATATTTAATAACAAGATTATTATGCCAACAATCTGGCTTCTTAATAATCTTATTTCTGTAAACATCTTTAAGCTACTATTGCACCGCAGCAAAAGATGAAGATAAGTGATGACATCGAACAGAGTTCTTCCCGCCTGCGGATCGGAAGCATGTTACAATATAGCAACGACACATTTTTTTTTCTATCACGCTTTAGAACAAATGAGATCACATTAGTCGTTGTTTAGCGCATTCTGGGCAAAGAATATCGGATCCATCTGTTATGAAACCTTTTCCAACAAGAGATGTACGGCATTCAGCACACATGAAACAATCATTATGCCAGTTGCGATCTTCGAAGGAAATAAACCTGGTTCCACCAATACCTATCAAAGAAGAATAAGTTCATCAAAACAATTTTTAAAAATAAACTTTTATTACAGCACTTATATAGCAGATTTTTTAAATTTTTAATTGTCTATATTTTAGTTTTTAAATTATAATTCAATGTTATATTTATCATGGAATCTAAACATTTATTTCTTTTTCAAATCAACTTCCAAATGGATTCCCCTTAGGGATTCGAAATTTAACTATACTAATCAATTAAATAGTAATTAAGTTCTAAAAATCTTAAAAAGCTTATTTTTTCTCAAGAGCACAAAAAGAGTAAAAAAATTAAAAATTCTAGTACATTATAAAGTGAGTAAAAATCGACTATAATTTCAAACCTTATAGAAAAGAAATAAGGAAAAAAAAGTGTTTAATAATTAATTTAAATAAACATGAAAATACATATGTGTAATAATATATATAAATATGTATGTATCCTTCAACTAACTTTTATAATTTACAAAGATGAATAAAACTAGCTTCTGATTTACTTCAAGTCAGAGTTAACATTTATTAAAAATAAATCGTTGTTTTAAGATTTTGGTCTTCTCAGATTACTATTTGCTTAGCTCAAGAGCAGCATAAATTATTTCGATATCATTAGAATCTGTTCAAACCTATTTTCTGCCTGAAATATTTATAAAAATTTTATTTATTACCGATTCGCTAAGGTAAAAGGAAGACCATTTCACGATATTTTATTTTTTTCCGACATAGCAATACGTTGAATCGTAGAGTTAAAAATAATTTTTTTCGCAAAGATATAACATTGAAGCTTGTTTTCAATTGAACAAATTACAGTGGAAAAGTTAAACCTATTAACGCATAGTTTTAAAATACAGGTTTATTATTCAATAATTAGTTAGTTTTGTAATTTTTATGGAGGGAATTTTGAAAAGATCACATCAAGTGATACAATACTTTGCTTAGATAGAATAACAGTAGTAAACCGAAGATTAGATACTTATGCATATCATTGCATATGCGTCATTCATGCATATTATATATATATATATATATATATATATATGAAAATATCATTCATATAATAATACAAGTTCTTGAAACGAAAAGTGTTAATAATTTATCCTTTAGACTTGATGTATTTTGATTTATCTATGCAAATCAAACTCCTTTACACTTCCCCAAAATTTCTACAGTAAAAAAATACATTGTAACGAAATCAAGTAATAGCGATGAATTATTAAAAAAATTATGGCTAGAAACTGAATTATTTGCAAAAAATAAAATTTCATTATGTACAATACAGTTGTTATACTATTGCACTATTAAGTTTTTATCGCCTTTCTGCGGAAATTATCTGTATGTTCGATGGTTACCTTATTGACATTTTTGCTCCTGTTTCATTCCATGAATGATGTGTAGATAAACTTCTAATGAAAGAGGTGAAAGAGTAACAACTTTACAAGCGATCTAAAGAGATCCTTAAATTTTAAAGTGAGGTTTATCACAGTTTTAAAAGATTATTCTGAGATTTTGTCCTGCCGTAATCTATACATTTTTCCTCGTTGCATCAGCTTAAATAATTATGTGAGCTGGTGAAGCAAATTAAAGCGAAATAAAATAATTCTCAAATGAATTCTAAATGAAATTTGTCTTCAATTTCAGTTACTTCAAAACATGTTTGGCCCATGCAAGAGTGCTATTGGAAAAAAATCTTGCCTACCATTCTGTATATATATAATTCAATTCATGTTTCCACTGTGTGTATAAATACCTATCGATATCATTTTAAAAAGATAACTTTAAAAATACAGGCAGATTCCGCTAATAATAAAATTAAACATTAAAAATGTTGCATTTTTTTTGATTATCATTATATTACACTTCATGTTTCATGGCGTTTACATGTATGCAGGAGAAATATATTCCTAAAAATAAATTAATAATTAAATGTGTACATTTTTTTTCGTAATTTCTGACCAATATTTAAAAAAATAGTACATTACTGTTATTTTACTGGAAATCCATAAAATTGTTATTATAAATATAATTTTCATTTTTGAAGATCTTTTACGTTTATTAACAACAATTCAAGTAAATCCCAAATGTTCATGCGTTCTTAGTAAGAGATTGAAGTTTATGACAACTATTTGATTTCATTTTAAGAATAAAATTAACCGAAAGACAAGCAATAAATTGATTATTTTCTCAAACAATAATTGTGGGATGACAATATAATAATTTATCGGGGATGTTAAGAAAATTTATTTCTTCAAAAAATTGGTAAGTTGAGGATGAAAATTTTTATCTTAATAAACAAGTTAGTATAGTATCTTAAGTATCAAAATAATACTATTTTTTTACATTTTTGAATATAAAGCACTCAAAGAAAAGCTAACGAAATAAATAAAATATGCGCTACTGCAATTTTGAGAAATTTCTTTGCTTTAGATCTTCTTGAACTCGAATTACACTTATTTGAAATTTGTCTATTGTTCTTTGTATAAACCTATGATGTCTATCGTTCTGTTTATGGACCTTTAAATCACATTTGTAGATTTTTATCAAATTTTGAAAGAATTGCATACACAGAAAGTTCAGTTTGCTTGACTATCCTGGAACAACAAAATGTAAAAATTCACACTTAGATAGCATCTGTGTACGAATAGATAGATAAGAATATGTAGATAGATAAAATTACTACACAGTTTTAGCATCTGAAGTGTTGATTCATATCAAATTTTGAACCAAAATCACCAAAGTTGATCGCTTGTTCATTCGCAAGAATACAAACGTCATAACAAAATACAACGACTTTGATGAATGAAATTTGGTATGCGATCTTTTAAGTTCTTCTTCGTTCCGGTGTCAAATTTTGATTCCAATCGGTCGATAAAAAATCCATCCAAAATGAATTCTCGATTTTCTTCACTAAATTGTTAAGCACAAAATGCTCATGAATGAGAATCTGAAAATAAAAATCTGGAAGTTTGTGACGTTCATAGTTTCACTCACAGACTACAATTTTATGCGAGAGAAGTGGGTAGACCTAGTAGTGAGCATGCTAGAAAGTATAGGGGAGATCACTCTCAATTTTCTTCTTCTTTTTTTATTTCAGTCATAAACTTGGTTAAAATTAAACTAATCTGATTACATCAAAAATTCAAAATATGAAAATAGATGTTTCTCAAAGATCAGATTAATTAAAAAAAACGCCTTCTTCCTTTATATCTCAAACTTCTCACCTACATCATTACTTTCTTTAATAACTTCACGCGTCATTAACTTTCTTAATAACTCTTACTTTCGCTTCATTAATATTTTCAGTTCATTATCAAAGGATCAATGAAAGTATCAGCTGACGCTATTACGAGGATAAAATTAATCTTTATAAAACATTATTAACATTATCATTTAACATTTAAATTTAAAAAAGAGCATATATCTGGAAATTTAGGTTCACGAGATAAATTTATTGAAATATTCATATAACTTTTTTGTAACTGAAGTATAAGTAAGCATAAAAATTTCATACTGTTAATTACATTCTGTATGCCCGAAATTGAAATTCAGAGCAAAACGTTAGGAAAGGAAATTAAATGATTACTGTTATCGAGCAATCGATCATTACTTAACGCGGTGGCATAATCACAAGATTAATGCAACTATCCATAACATCTAACTGTGTGTTGTCTAACCCTAATGCAGAGGCATTATGATCTTTTTCACACTGCAAGATGTGCAATGAATTCCAAAACTATGATTTCGACCTCTTTGTTTTATCTTACACACGCATGAATTTATTTCATTGGTTAAGATACACATTAAGTAGAATTAAATCCAATTTTAGGTTTCGTTCATAAAAGTTTCCCTTCCACAGAGCGAAAGGAGAACCATGAGATATTGCTGGATTAATGATATCCCCGATGTGCACAGTAATGTAGTGGGATCGTATTACCACCACTCGAAAGAAGGGATATATATCCTACTGGAAAGGCTATATAATGGCCGGTAATAATTTTAAGACTCAAATTTAGTTCTCACCACTATGTTCTAGCAAGGAAATGTATTCCTCTTTCTCGGATACTTTAGCAGGGCTAAAGAAATTCCAATTTGGTTACAAAAGATTCTTTTATAAAAATTTACATTTCCAAGACATCTAGTTTAAAAACTAGTAAGATTGTATTTTTTATATATATAAGGGCGGACGCCGAGTAATATGCATTCTGAAATGGAAAAATATTCTTTTTTTTTCTGAGTTGTGCTTAAAACTATTCTATTCAGGATTACATATTGAATATATTTTGCAACATATATCTTTTGAAGAAGAATGACTCAGATATAGAAACATTAAAATATCAGTATTAGATTAAAACAATTTATATCTGATTCAGAATGTTAAATATGATTGTGTGTTCCACTCTCTCTCTCTTTTTCTACAATATCAGGGGTAACGGGTATTGGATTAAACTTTCAGTTTTAACGCGATCGATTTTATTTACTCACCGTTATAAACGAATACAGTTAAATTTTAATAATATTTCTTAAATAATATAGTTGAAATATGGCCAATTTCTGAATGAAGAGAGAGGTGAAATTAAAATAATTATAATTTAGAACTTTGGGACTTTTTCCATTCAGAACCTATAATCCTACATTATGCAAAACTTACCAGTAATAGGTTTGTTGCAGGCTGTGCACTTTTTAGCGAAAAGCTCTCCAAAGCAATCCGCGCAATAAGGTTTCTCATCTCTTGATGTGAAACGTTGTCCAGCAAGAGATGTTCCGCAATTTGTGCACGAGAAGCATTCCCTGTGCCATGGCTCGTTTCGGTATGTTACTCCTCCAGCAGTTATAATCTGAAAATAAAATTCACGATCATTTAAAAAGCTAAAGAAGTTTATTTGAAAATTAGGGAAATACCTTTGCGTCGAGAATTACTTATAGTTACACAAAAAATATCTCTAACATGAAGTAATACGACCATATGTGTATATAATAAGCCATTTGGTTTAAAGAAGCCAAAATTTTAAAATTCGAACAGTAGATTTCCATAAAAATCCGATTTATTATTTAAAAAAATATTGAAGAAATAAATCACTGAGTTAATTCTAAAAATTTTAAGAAAATACTTTAATGAAGTTCTCATTATTTGAACTACCAAAAATTATCATTAAGTACATTTCAACATTCTCAACAAATAAAATAATATTCCGATTTTACTGTATTCTAAATCTTTTTAATCTCCTTACTTGAATATTTTATGCAGGGTGTTTCTGAACTCCATTTACAAACTCGAAAGGGAGGTAGAAGATATCGATAGGAATCATAACCACATAGGAAAGTACCTATAAGATTCGGATTTCTATTTCTTCCCGTAACCTAATGTCAACCTCCAAGTGATAAACAAGCTTAAAGACAAAGCATGGATTGAGTACAGAAAGCAGTGTTTGACGCTTTATTAGATAAAAGATAGTACAGTAATTAGAAGCATCAGGCGAAGTGTTCGAAATTCTGCCCATCTGCTTCCACGCACGATTGATACCCGCGCTATATAGGACTGGCGAATACTTTCGACAATACCAAACGTTTCACGGATCATAGAAGCAGCGACGGCGATTCTCGCTAAATGGTAAATTTCAAAATTTATTGCTGTTTCGTAAACGATAGCTTTCAAGGAACTCTATAAATAAAAATCAAGAGACAATAACTCAGGTGACTTTGGAGGCCATGCGATGGAACACAAAGTCCAATCCTTCTTCCCTATGTAGTACAAATTCCTATTGGTGCTTGCTACTTCTACAAATTTGTAAGTGGAATTCAGAACCATCCTGCATATTGATTATTATACAAATATAATATTTCTTCAGTCTATATAATTCATTAATTGCAAGAAATATCTAAAAAATTATGAGAAAATAAACATAATTATATAAATATATCGAGAAATATGGCAAAGTCATCGCTGCACATAGTACATGTTTATATATTAAAGGGTGTGCCTTTACAGTTGTGAGATTAAAGTCCTAAGAATCCTTTAGAATATTAATTTCTAGCTTTTTGTCATATTCAGACATTATTTTATTAAAAAAAAATTCACGAACTTATAATGTACATTAAAAAATTATCCTATGAAGGTTACGCTAATACCATGAATAGAAACGGAAAACGAACCGTTTGTTTTATTCTATGTGTTGCAAACAAAATCATGGGTGTAAGTAAGATGGATCTCGAAAAGAAAAGTAGTTATCAATACATGAGAAATCTCCTATTTGGAGTTGCATATCGAAATCACTTTTTTAAAAATAAAAGTAGAATCGCATCGAATATTAAGGTTGGATTTGAAATATTTTTGATTTATTTCGATTATGAAAGTATCATAAGAATTTAATTCTTTATAAATAACAATGTGTTTCATACAATATCGAAAGAAAATGAGAGTTTAAAAATGTAAAATGTCTAACTGTTCAACACCAATGAAATGCATTGAAGTAAAATTAATAAAACATTCTTGGACAAAAAACTGACAAACTGGCATTAATAAGTCATATTTTGTTGGAAAAACTACATAATAAATTTTTCTTGATTGCATATAAAAATAAGGAAATGCTCGCATTCAGCAAACCAGTGGCTTTATCTCTAAGCCATCTGTATCCTCTCTCCCCTTCCCCCAAAAGCGATAGCACAGACAAAAAGCAAATAATATTTCCCCAAGAGCTAGGTAGTAATCCAGTTTCACTGACAGAAAAAGAATACAGGATTCATTGATGTTTATTCTTCGTTAAAAGAGAGAGATGGATAGACAAAGACTGAAGAAACAGGTGTAAGGCACAATGCCATTCACACCTCAAAGATAATAGAAGTCGCTTCGGATACGTTGTGCAGCCTACACAGACGAAAGAAGGAATGTGGCACCCTTTGAAGACCTTTAAGCTGTTGTTGCCCCCCCCCCCCCCCCCGATAACATAAGCTGGTAAGATCTTAGGCTGTAAAAGTGAAGTACACTGCTTCGTAGGTGCCGAGAATTAAAATACAGAGTTCAAATCCAAGAAATGTGAAAGCCAAGTTACAGTGCCATCATGTGATATTCATCGTTAGTAATATAGTCGTTAGTTTTTATAATGTGTTTGGAAGATATATATATATATATATATATATATATATATATATATATATATATA